>LPNX010209766.1:112550-215835 GCA_001517045.1 Pseudotsuga menziesii | reverse complement strand
CCCATATATATATATATATATATATATATATATATATATATATATATATATATATGGTAATTTAAAATCATTAAGTAGAACCTTATTTATTTTGCACAGTTATACATTATGCAACCAATTTTATTAATTTTGTTAAATATTTAATAACTTTTAACAATCACCTCATTGGTTGATAGAATGAAGTTTTATTTCCCAAGCGATGACGTAAATCTTGGGAATCAAAATTGTGTTTAATGCACCACCTAACCATCTGCAATTGACAGTCTCCATCGATTGCATATCCATCCTCAACTTGATTATGAGTTTATATTTTATTGGTTATGGCGGGCTTTTGACAATGTAATTTCGTTGAGAGCTTTGTAATATTTGCAAAATAGGACAATCTTTCTCACAATATAATTTGGTAGACAACTCTGTAATAATTGCAAAACATTATATTTGAAAACATATAGCACTATAGTGAACATGTAACGAACATAAATAGGATAATAATTAAATAAAATAATAATTGCTAAATAACAGTTAGCTATTAATGTGAAGGGACATAACCCTTCATTATAAACGCTCAATCCATATTAAAAGGTGAGCTATGTTGTAATACCCTATCATCTCTTATCTTATCATTAATATATACTTTCCTTATGACTTATCTGATTTACCTAGTCTTTTGGTGAATTTATTGTGTGAGCGAATAATTATTTGGCTCATTTGGTATCAGAGCCAACCCTTTCTCATGCTTGTGCTCATTCTGGCTTTTAGCCAAAAATTTCAGATTTTATAAGAGTAATTTCATAGTTTCTCTGTACACTTGTTTTTTGACTAGTCTTGGCTTCTGGCCATTTTCATATTTCAAATTGAAAAAAAAGAAAATTCAAAATTCATCCGCTGCTCCCTGCTCTCCATCCTTTTCCCTCCACGCGCGCGTGTCTCCTCCACCCCCAACTGCTTCACGCTCCTGCTCCATCGTTCTTCCTCCTCGTTGCTCTACCTCTTCGCTTCTACACTCCACCCGATACCAACACCAACACCAGCTCACTCCAACCCGCGCTCCCCATCCTCCTCCTGCGCTTCCACTCGCGTCCAACCTGCACTCCCCATATTCCTCCTCTCTGCGTCTAACCCACGCTCTGCATATTCCATGCTCTTCCATCTTCCTCCCCGCGTACCCACCTCTGCACTGTGCCCTCCACTTCTGCGCATCCCCTCCTCCATGCCGTTCTCTTCCTTGGCGCATCCTCCTACCTCCACCTCCACCACACCACATCCTCTCTGCTCCACTGCCGCACTCCCATCCTCCATGTTTCGCGCCCTCGCCTTGCTCATCCACGTGTGGCCACCCTCACACCGTCATTTCCCACGATGACCTGCACAAAAAAAACAATTATGTTATAATATATATATATATATATATATATATATATATATATATTTATAATATTTTCAAATTGCTTTATTATATTAAAAAATAAAATAAAATTTTATTATATAATAATTAATTATTATTTAAAAAAAAACTATATATTAAACTATATATATATATATATAGTTTATTAAACATTAATATAATAATATTATTAATTATTAATTATTATCATAAAAATAAAATTATAATAATTATTTATAATATTATTTTTGGAAAAAAAAAAAGGTTATTTAACCTAACGAAGAAGACCAATTATTGTTGAAGAAATAGTCAAAGGAAAACAAAATCGAAAAAATCGAAGACCGTCATCATCTAGGGTGGAAGAAATCAAAGATCATGGAATCTGATTTGTGACTACAAATAGAGAAATTAGAAGCCAAGTTAAAGCGTTATCGAAGAGATAATGAAGAATTACGAGACACAAATACGAACTCGAAAGTAATGATTAAAATACATGAGATGCAAAAAGAGCTCAAGGAACAAAAAATTTCTAACCAAAAAAATCTTATAGAAAAGTTGTCTGCCCAAATTGAGAAATTAAAAGATGAAAATGATTTCAATCAGAGACTAAAAAATAAAGATAGATAGAAAGAAATAAATGATTACGAAATAGAAATAATATGCTTGAACAAAATCGTTAACAACAAAGATGAATAATTGATGCACATACGACAAAAATTAGAAGATCAAGAATCAGTGGTCAACCAGTATCGACAACAAATAAAAGTTCTTTAACAACAAAATGACAACTCTAAAAGGACACACAAGTTGGAGTTTGTTAAGAGTAATAAAGAACTATCCAACAATTCCAAAGAAATTTTCAGATTAAAAAATCATAACGAGACACTAGTCACAAAAATTAAGAAGTTGAAAAGTAGTCGGAAGACAGAACCATCTACAGAAGACATTGAAGGAAAACTTCTAGAAAAACAGGAAGAAAATAGTTGCATCAAAAGGCGCAACGAAGATCTTAAGGAACAACTTAAGAAGTTTGAAGATGACAAAAAATCACATGTAGAAGTGATTAAGAAGTTTCAAAATGATAACATGCAGTTAGAAAACAAGTTGGAAAAGATAATTAATGAAACCTTAAAACATCAAAGGACGAAAATACAACTTCCAACTCATATCAATGCTCAAAAGACGACACTTGTTAAAGGAAATGAAATTGTGAAAATTCCTTATCGGCACCCCAACCATAAAAACCAATATTCTAAAAAGTGGGAACTATCAAAAGCTAATGGTACCAATGTGACCAAAGCTCCTAATGATGGATCAATATGGAATGCCAACAGTCCACAACAAGTCAATTTGGGATGGATTGATTCATCCACATAACAAAAGTTATGCTCCACTCTTAGTAGTTTGTATCGACATGTTTCGTCAGCTACGACACTACAAAAAAATGAGGCAGAAACATTATGAAGGCTTTGAGGACAAATCCTTTCTAAGAGAGTGGCAATGTAACAAACATAAGTAGGATAATAATTAAATAAAATAATAATTGCTAAATAGTGGTTAGCTATTAATGTGAATGGACATAACCCTTCATTATAAATGCTCAAGCCATATTAAAAGGCAAGCTATGTTGTAATATCCTATCATCTCTTATCTTATCATTAATATATACTTGCCCTATGGCTTATCATATTTACCAAGTCTTTTGGTGAATTCATCATGTGAGCGAACAATTATTCGGTTCAGAACATAAATATATAATGTGTTTATAACATAAATAAATTATATGATTGGTTTCTTACCAATTGATCTCACCTCCAACAATGTTTTCCAACCTCCTCCATTGCCTCTAACTTGTCCACCAACAAAACTCTTCTGCATCGTTTTCAAGATACTCCTCTATATATCTTGGATACATTGATTCCTTTTTCAACAATGATCTCACTGTATTTCCAATATTCCAGGGAAAACTTAGCCACCCATAATGACAATGTTGCATAGTTGCAATTCCAATGTTGTTGGATAACCTACAACAACATAACAAATACTCAATATTATGATACTCGAGTATTCCAGGAACCCAGTAACCCAGAACCTGCAGCACAACCTAAAATATGACCACAAATTCTGATGGTATGGTTTCTCATCAATAATTTTGTTGATATCTCCACTATTAGTAGATATATTTCTAAAGCGGCTAAACTCTGTGCAGTGAGGTTCTAATATTTTTAAGATGCCCCCTAATGTATGAGGTTATAGGGGAAGATGATAGCCAAAATACATTATAAAGGAAACAACTGAGTATGGAGAGAGCATAGAATCCAAGATCAAAAGGCTCGAACAAAAGTACCTGAAAGAGGGATAAATGTCAGACAAAAACTAATCTCTGGGACATACAAGTCCATATACAAATCATCGCCATAAAGATACAAGTGGATCCAACATATGCATAACTGATGAAACTATCATGGTCGCTCAATATGCAATAAGGCGTCATATCAAATCTAAAGGAGTCATGGCCACAAATGAATTAGGTGGATCCATGCTCAATAATCAATCATAGCCACAAAAATACAAGGTGGATGTATGTCTCAGAAAAATTTCATATGAAGTGTGACAAGGTCTTGCGCAACTCGGGTAATAGAAAAAATGACGATGCTACTGTCGGCCTAAGGTCTTCAATCCAAAACGCCCAAAAGGTACGAATCCTAACCATGCGAATAAAGGAGTTGAAGTCAAACATGGATCGTTTGATTATCGGTCAATAATGAGAACCATTAACAATTGCGAGGGAAACCACCATTAATGAAAATGGTCCCCAAGGTACCTAGTACATTCTAACAAGTGTGAATACAAGGACTTGAAGTCGAACACTTGAAGAATCCATTGAGTAGGAGACAATAAGGTATTTCCACTACCCAATAGCGAGGGAAATTGCCACTGATAAATACAATCCCCAATGTACTCTCATAAAACTCTAAATCTCATTCCCAGAGCAAGAGGTCTTGCATTCGATAGGAAGAGATCCGTTGGAAGGAAGGAATTAAGGCATCCTTCATCATCCAACACGAGGTAATTCAAAGACTAATTGGATATGGATTGGTACAAAATTTCACGACAAGGATCGTTGAAGACATGATGTAATGAAATGATACCAGGAAATGGTCGACACAAAAGGTCAAGGCAATTGCAGAATGGCCAAAAAAGGTTTAATCCTTGAACAGTGAGCACGACACAAAAAGTGAATTAGGTAGCTTTTGACACGAAAGAACCAATGACACAAATTTGCAATGTAGGAGACATTGACAGATTCCCCATATAATTGGAAAAGAAACCAATTGGAGGAGTAAGAAACTTTGAATCGGGATAAGGTCAAAATACTAGGACCCAACTATTGATAGACTCAAAACTGGTGCTTTGTTCAAGGAAAAAATACTTACTGCAATGATGTAAAATACATGTCAATGAACTTCCCTTCCCCTCTTTCTTGTAAAAGTTTAACGAGTCCAAGAAAGCAAACTTAGGACCTTCTTCATTTTTGGCAAGCTCGAAGAAGAGACAAAAGAATGTTTGATAAAGCACTGATTCGTGGATTTTATGAGCCCGAATTAGTGAATGCTCAACGGTGTTTTCATAGTTTAGAGAGTCTAAAAACTCCAAAGAGGACTTTGAGGGGGTGCTTTTTCGTCCAATTTAGTGTCCTGAGGCCGGAAAAGTATAAAACAAACCATAGAAGAACTCTCTTAGCTTCCGAATAAGTAAGGAGCAAATTTTTCTTACTTAGTCGGGGAGGTTTGAAAAAGGTTAAATTACCACCTACCCAACACATATTCAGAAGTAGCATATAGCTTGAGTTTTATGAGTGTGAAGGAAGGCAATATCACTCCAAAAGAGCCATTTGATTACGAGAAATGGGACTTACAACAGTAAACTCGATGCTTTGTTCTTTAGGGTTTAGCGATCATGAAAAAAACATAAAGTACACTCGAAATATTTTTCATGTTTAGGTCCAAAGCACGAAAAAGAGAAAAATAAGCTCATCTCGGGGGTTCCTTTTCTATAAATCTAGTCTCTCGGGTCTGGAAAAGTGATAAAGCTATGCTTGAGAATACTCTTGTCAATTCCAAAGAAAAGAGAGTGTTCCTTTCTCGTATTATTCCACATGGTCCAATAAAGTGATAACATACCACCAATGTGGATGCCCATTCACATATTCTTAACAAGCCTGAACGGACAAGTTTGCTCGGTAGTCAAGTCTATTTTGAGGAGTCAGACCTGGGCATAAAGAAACTCAATATATTTTTCGTGAATTTTTAACAATTTCGAAAAAGTCAACTTGTGGCCTCCTTACTATTTTTAACGAGCTCAAAGGAGAGAAGAAATAATTCTCTAAATGAGAGGAGATGAGTGTCAGAGGCAAGCGAAACTAGTTCCGAGCGCGAGGAACAAAACTATGCATAATGCAAGGAACATGAGCAATATAAAGACACTCGAAGAATGTCTCGTTAAGTTAAAGGGTTTCAAGTTGCAAAGGAAAAATAATACAAGGCTTAGCGGCGATGAGAACAAAGATGAGGGATTATACAACGAGCTAAAAGCATGGAAGCTGGCATCAAGCTCATTAGCATGAGCAAGGAACATGAAAATGAAGTTACAACTTGAACAATAAGGCGAGGTTAGTAAACAGTTGTGGATCCAACTACGAATCCAGTCTCCAAGAAACAACAACATCATAATCATATTCAGAAAAAAGATCCAATGCAGGTCACTTTGGCAGAAACACATGCGACTTTGCTATCTTCTACAAAAGGGAAAGTCAAGGCAAAAATTAACGAAGAATATTCTATAGCACCAAGGCTTGAGGGTTTATAATCAATAAGATCAACCTCAGAAGGAGAGAAAAAATCAACAAGGGAGATAGAGTCTGCAGGAACAAACTCAGTATCACAGGAGTTGAAAAATTCATAAGAAAAATCAAACTCATCAAGATCATTGACTTGTTATTCGAAGGGAGAGTCCAAAAACTCAAAAAAACCAACATAAGAAGACTGATCCATGGGACTATTAGGCTTACTAAGAAAATAAGGGTTAAACTTAGTCATAATTGAACCAACATCCAAAAGAAGGTCAGACTATATCAAAGACTATAGGAAGACTTCATCCGACATAGGACACATGTCTAAACTTTCAAATGGATCGACAGAGTGGAGAGAAGGCTCCATAGTTTGCATAGGATGACTCACCTGGTCAACTGCTGGGACCAATTCCCAGGAAGGTAAGCATGAAAACAGAGGCCGCTTCTTAGTAACAATTGAATGAAAAGGACATGAGGCCACACAGCTCACCCATGGCAGGGTAGTGTCTATAGAAACAATGGGAATCAATAAAGGAAAGACTTGGTCTCTATTTGGGTTAGGAGATGAATCAAGAAAATCCAACTGATCAATAGTGACAATTTCTTCGCCATGATTAAAGTACATCACACGAAAGAATGTTGACACCGTATATTGCATGGCATAGACATAATCATGTCTGAGGAGCATATTGAAGTCCAAGGGGTCTTCTATCACCATAAATTCAACTAAGATGGTCTTCCCACCCAAAGTAACATGTGTTTGAGCAAGAAATCCCAAGGCTATACAAGTTCTTATATCAAACACCAGTAACTAACTAGCAATCAACACAAGGCTGGGAGATCCCATGCCTTGCCAAGCACGAGCAGATAAGATACTAACTGAGGTTCCTTCATCAACAATACAACGAGCAATCATGTATGGTTCAACTTTGACTTTTATCTGGAAAGGTGTATCAGAAGGAAGGCATGGCTTAACTAGGATATCCCAATAAAAGGAAGCAATCTGAGGGCTTGGTGGGGGTTGATCCGAAGCTAGTTTAGTGCCCCCTTGTTCAATAAGTTCTGAATTGGAAGTGAAGAAAATGTGACTATAAAACACTTCACTCTCCAAAGGATGAGTGGGATTGATCGACAATGGAATCAATTCAATCGCTTCGTGAAATTCACTCTCCGAAGGGAGAGTGGGATTGACCAAAGATGACATTTGTTCAATCACATCAGGATCACTCTCTGCAAGAAGAGTGGGATTGACCAAAGTTGAGATTGGTTCGACCACTTGATCAACCAAAGGTTGAGTATATTGTTGAGAAACTATAGGTTGTTCAAGAGAAGGAAATCCTTGAGTCTCGGACCACACTCTTCGCAACTCTACGATAGCAGGGCACTGGTGAGTAAGATGATCTCCCTCGCATAGCTTACAAGGGAACTTAAGTTTGCACTTTGAACGACTAGTTTTCTCAACGGTGTCAACATGACTAGCAATGGCTGACTGTTTACTCTTAGCATGATCTACATAGGATGAGATCTTTCCCCCAGCATGACAACTAGAGGCTGGGTGACTGGGTCCAACATGACTAAAAGAGGATGGTTGTTGAAAAACTTCAGGATGTCCAAAAATAGGATGACCATGAAACCAAACTCTTTGTACTTTCGCAATGGAAGGGAATTTATAAGTAAGGTGGTCTCCCTCACAAAGCTTACAAGGAAACTTGGGCTTGTGTTTTGAATGGGAAGTATTTTCATCAGTGCCAGCATGACTTGCAGTGGCTCACAGATTGTCTTCAGCATGAACCACAAACGCTGAGAGTCTGCCCCCATCATGAATTACAGAGGCTGAGAGACTGGGTCAACCATGACCTGTAGAGGTTGGATGGGAACCACCAACATGAACAATAGAGGCTGTATGGTTAGGATCAACATGATTTGCAGTAGTTGAGTGCGTTTCCCCAACATGAACTTCAGAGGCTAGGTGGATGGATCCAACATGACTTGCAGAGGTTGGATGGGGAGGTTCAACTTGAACATCAAAGGTTAAATGGGTGCCCTCAACATGAACTACAGAGGCTGAGTGAATGGATCCAACGTGACTTGGAAAGGTCAGAAGGATCCCACCAGCATGATCAACAGAGGTTGGAAGGTGAATATCAACTTGAATTGTAGAGGTTGAGTGCTTAGACCCAACATGACCTACAGAGGTTGGATAGCTGCCCCACACAAGAACTGCAAAGGATGGGTGGTGAGGTTCAACTTGACTTGTAGAGGTTGAATGGTTCCCCCCTTGATTATGTGCCTTCTTCCAATTCCTCCTTCTTTTACTCCTTTTAGACTTTCAGTTACTAGTATCAGTACTTTCATTGCATGAGGTAGAAGGAGGAGGAGAATCAACTACAAGTGAAGGGGAAGTAGTGTTTTGATGTCCTTGATATAAGGAGCTTACTTGAGAAGCATCAGGAGCATTCAAGACAGTTGGAGTGGAAAAAAACCACACCGGTAGCCCTAGGGTGAATCTAGGTAGATTCAAGGTGGCCATCAAAGGAACACCAACATTCCCTATGAGAGGAATAGTACAAGGAGTTCTCAGCATGGGTATCTCTTGGTTCATGTTCAAAAGGGTGATAGCCATATCTTCAAACAATAAGACAAAGTCTGAGGTCGACATGCGACCAAAATTACAAAGCACACACCTGAAGGAAAACTAAGAACAGACAAACCCCACAACACTCACTAAAAAAAAAATCCTAAAACCAAACAGACAAACAAGTATAATGTATGCCTTCCAGAAGAAAGCTGATAGAAAATTAATTGGCGTCCCTGTAGATGTTCTTAGGCACAAGCGAAGGAATCACCCAACCACCCTCCCACACCTTCTACTGGGGTTGCCTTCCAAGCCCATCCAAGGTAGACCAGAAATAACCTTCTGGTATACCTGTGTCTGAACCCTAGATGTAAAAGAGACTAAAGGCTACCGTAACTATACAGACAGTTTGGGGGGACAGTCATAAGCCTGGTTTGTACACATGGGAAGGATATCAAATCCCAAAACCCTATCAACGTCGGCACCGCACGGGGCCTAAAGGGTGGTATTGACAGAAGTCCCCAGATGCGCAAAAACCTTGGTCTACGCTTTGACAAGGAATGAGAGGGTTATCTCTTCAATCCAAGCCTCCACGTGGCCTCATGCTTAAATCCCATTTGAGAGGAGCTTCCCAGATAGAATCAACATAGAAGAGGATTTACCTAGTGATTAGCCAGCTACGTCTGAAATCAAATACTTGTGGAGAGTTGAAACTCCCTAATCCACAAGTCTTTCCTAAGCTAGTTGGTGTAGGAGCCTAAAGAATAAAACTTGCTAATAATTTTTAATTATATCGTTCATTTTAAAATGTTTTTTTTAGTTAGAGTGTAAATGGCGTGAAACTTATGTGGTGTTTTTACTCAAATTCGAAACAAAATGACTCAGCAAAGAGAAATTAAATGCAAAAAGCAAAAACTATTCTCTTTCTTTTCTAAAAGAAACTTGAAATCCACAAAAGAACAATTTTTTTTTATTTTTTTCAAAATAGTGATATGTAGTGCATTAAAGACAAAACCCTAATCTACATTATTAAACAACTATATGTTCTTTTTATTTTTATTTTATAAATGCAAAAGAAAAACTACCTACAAACAAATGTATGCAGATGACAAGAACAAAGCAAAAGGGACTCTGCTATACAACCACCAAACATACTCTAGAATTCCCTAAAGTCAGTATAAACCCTACTTGGAAGGAAGTCTTGCATAAGAGACAATTCAAATACTTTGGCATAGTGAAGTTAACCAACAAAAGAAGAAGAAAACAAACACCAACAAGTTTCTGAGCTTAGACAAAGGTCACTGACAAAGGCTGACCAAAAACATAAGGCAAAATACAAGCTAAGCAAAGGGGGTGGGGGGATGACAAAAGAACAAAAACTAATGCTACAAAAAGACTTACCACATAGATAAAGAAAACCCAAAAGGGATGACACTAACTCCCTGAATTTATACACTTGCAGAGAACCCCAAAAGACCTACCAAACATCCCAGTGACAGCAGAAAAAACCACAAAAATGAGGAAAGAACATTGTTTTGGAGGTACACGCGGGTTTTAATACTGATAGGTCGCATGTTATATGTGGGTTGACAGTATAACAAGTCGAGTGTACAAAACAGACACGCGATTGTTTAGTCTGCAACTTGCATCTGGGTGGAAAAAATCCCCAAAGAAGGTCAAAAACTGCCTTAGGAAGGCAGGGGAAGTGTACTATCAAACTTAGAAGGTGTTCCTAAGTGGCAAGAAGGACCTAAAAAGTTGCAAAAGGCTGAAATAAAATAGAGAAACCCCAAAAAGACAAGGCTCTCCCCAGCAGAGTTGCTAGTTCTATTGTAAAGGAAAGTTTCCTATGGATATGGTTTAAGAGGCCATCAACGTACTGTGTTTGAAAAAGAGATGCAAATGGTTCTACAAGTATATATAAACAAGTTCAAAGATTGGAATGGTTCATACCTTATCCAAATGAAGGTTGATCCAAGAAACCCTTCAATCATCTTCTTGCTCCTCTTGCTCCAATAGACTTGCAAAACGAATTATACCTTCCTCAAACCAATATGACCACATATAAATTAATGATAATCAAAACAATATGAGAAACTATTATGATTAACATAAACATCTGATCATAAAAATAGATTCAATAACACATTGAACAATGATTTGGGAAGAAGACGGACATCACATCTTTATTAATATTGAAAACAAGTACAAATATACCTTCTCTTCAAGTTTGGCACTTCACAAAACCTTGATCCAATTTTACTGCTTCTCTTCTCCAAGGAACTCAGCCTCCAAGCTCTGCTACACACATAGATGATCACTAGGGAAAAGGTGGGGGGAAAGAGAGTACCAATTCCTCAAGCATGACAATGCAAACGGTCAAGTCCCCTCTCATGGACCTGCCTACCTCTATTTATACCTTTCTAAAGAGATAGGGTCAAAGACAAAGTAGTTACAACTGAAGGAGTCAGTTGCATAACCACCCAAACTACCCAAATTTCAAAAAATGTATTTTTTGGACGAACATGTGGGTTGCAGAGACATCAGTCATGTGTTCAGGGGATACATGCGGGTTGAACTGCAAATAGTCACATATGACATGCAGGTTGCAATGCAAATAATCTCATTTTCATGGTACACATGAGTATTGTATAAACAAGTCGCATGCAACATGCAAGTTTCCTTAAGGAAACTCGCGTGCATCCAAAATCTCATTTTTAGGGTACTTTTGGGCATTTTTAGACTTTGGTGTCTTCTGGAAAGTTTTATCTAACCTTTCCAATGGTGTAGAAAAAAGGTCAAACAGAGTTACAGAACTCCAGATATGGGTCCTCCAATATATGTGTTTTTTCAGTGACTTTCATGAAGTGTCAACATGTAACAAAATCATGGGAAAGTGGTCACAGGTAGAGATGTGTCATTTTGAGCTATAACAAACCTCCAAAAACATTTTCCAACCTCCTCCACCACCTCTACCTCATCCACCAACAAACCGCTTCTACTTCGTTTTCAATATATCCCTCTATATATTTTGGATACATTGATTCTTTTTCAACAACGATCTCACTTTATTTCCAATATTCTAGGGAAAACTTAGCCGCACAAAATGATGATGTTGCAGAGTTTCTATTCCAACGTTGTTGGATGACCTACAACAACATAAAAAATACTCAATATTATGATGCTCAAGTATTCCAGGAACCGGGTAACCCAGAGCCTGCATCACAACCTAAAATATGAACACAAATTCTGATGGTATGGTTTCTGATCGATAATTTTGTTGATCTCTCCACTATTAGTAGATATATTTCTAAAGAGGCTAAAGTCTGTGCAGCGAGGTTTTAATACTTTTCCAGTAGCAATACAATATATGCATATAATGCAAACTCAATAAATCCATGTCAAATGTGTTAGTGCAAAAACCGACTACAATAGATATCAACTCTAGACCAGTATGCAGGGACATAATTTTACTAGGTTATTTGCAGGCTCCCTTTCTCTATGTCTAATCTCTTTGTGTTATATATTTAGGCTGTAATATCCCAGCATGTAGAGACATAATTTTACAAGGTTATTTGTAGGCTCATTTTCTCTTTTCCTAATCTCTTTGTCATATATTTAGTTTGTAATATCTGAATTAAGGTAAGGCCTTTCCATGTCACACCATTCCCATATCTTGTATCTTGCGAGATGGTTGGTTGTACTGGTTGGCTCCGATAGTAATTTGTGTGTTTGTAAACTCTCAAGTAATGCATTCAGATATATATTCCATTAGGAATTATATAAGAAAATATCCTATGCTGAAATAAATCCAAATAGAAATGACCCTGAATATACATACAGTTAAAACCTTAAATAAAATAAAAAAACAATAAAACAATACAATAGGACTGGAACTAGAAAACTAAAGAGATAAAACAAAAAATCAGAATATTGAATGGGTTTTGAAAGAAAATTTCTTGCACCATTTGAATAAGTTGAGCAGGAAAAGAGAATAATGGACTCTAATCAGATTCCAATTCACCTTGTACAAGAAAATAACAGAAATTTTGAGTTGCATACCCTTGTAAGGAAACAAGAATGATACCTTTTTATCTATGACTTGCAGAATTTGGAAAGGATTTCCTTCGACCTTCTAATAGATGGGCATGAATCTGTAGTCATTAATAGAAAGTAATTAAACACTGTTTACAATCGATTGTTGCATTCCATAACACTTTCTTGGTGTATCACTAGAAATCAAAGACATGAGTTTAACTTCAATCTAAGTCAAATTATATTTTGTGAAAAAATGGAGCATTGAATGAGAGATTACTTGTTCTCTACACTAATTGAGTTTCACAAAAACTTCCACAAAGTATCCCTTTTCTCCAGATCAGTGATCATCAGTAGGGCTCTGGAGTTGTTCCTACTACGAGGAGCATACATCCAAACCCATTCTATGTTGAACCGGTGAATCCATGTTGTTTGTGTGGGTTTGGACCAATAATATCAAAAACATTATTATAATATTGGGCATTGTTCTTTCTGAATCTTCATTTTCATGGTGAGATGAATCCAACCCACTATGCTAAGAAAATAGAACTGTAGGGAATCCAACCTGTATGGGAGCTGCTCAACCACTGTTGCAAGTTTTTTATACATTTTTTTAGCCTGAATTGAATCACAACGTCAGACAGGTTATATTACAGGGGAATCATAACTATATGTATTGGCAGGGGAATCAATTGATTGATTTGATATGTCGGTGGATTCATCTCTCTTCAGGAAAGAAAAAAACAATGAATATCTTCATGTTATGATTATTTGCATTTTACGATTATTTGTTGATAGTGTAGAGAACTTAGCAGCAGTCGTTAGATTGTTTCCCTGCATGTTGAACATATGTCAACCGTGAGCTAAAGGGATTAACACGTAACCATTAAACCACCATTAGATTTCTTAGTGGTCATAGTTGTCTTAGAGAGATTTTCATTAGCTTAGTGGTCATAGTTGTCTGAGTCAAATTTTCGTTAGCTTAGTGATTCCTCCTATTGGGAATACTATCCACGCTCTATATCTTCTTTGCTTTTAGCTGTAGAAAATATATTCCATTTTGTTCATAGTCAATAAGTCAGTAAGTAATAAACCATTCCCGTCTTTTAGCTTCTCCTTTAATGTTATATATGTTAATATGCACCATTAGCTTTCGCTCTTAATGAATGTTCTTTCGGTCATTGTGCCAAGTTACTCACAAAAAAATATGTCTGGTTTTTGGAAATACTTTCTTTACATTTCGCTCTTGGCATTGATAGATACTTTCCTTACATTTTGCTGTTGGCATTTAGAGATACTTTCTTTACATTTTGCTTCAATTATTATGATCAATTAAAAAGACAATTCTTAACAACAATATAAAATATTTATCACAATTTCAATGAGTGTGAATAATTTAATATTTAATTTATTAAATAAAAAACAAAAAAATTTATAAACTTTAATAATTTATTATTTCTCAATTTAAATATAAAAAATAAAAAATAAACTTCCAAAGAGACCTATGGGACCCATTTTCTTTGTGATGGGAAAGTTAGAAACACCAAAACATCATAATTCTTTTAACATATTAACAAAGCTACAAACGCCATTGACATGGCTCAAATGCCAAAACAATAAAAGAAAATTACATTATGAACATAAACAATTATATTCTTAAGTTTAACAAAGTTGCAAATGCCATAGTCATCAAATTGTTCATAATTAAAACGCTTTGACCAGTCAATCGATAGGGATTCGCTGTTATGCAACCTTGTTTTCATAT
This sequence comes from Pseudotsuga menziesii, assembly GCA_001517045.1. Classification (NCBI taxonomy): domain Eukaryota; kingdom Viridiplantae; phylum Streptophyta; class Pinopsida; order Pinales; family Pinaceae; genus Pseudotsuga; species Pseudotsuga menziesii. The sequence goes on along the minus strand of LPNX010209766.1, from coordinate 201,224 downwards.
TGAGTTGCCCAAAAAACCAAAATTTTCATGAAAGTTGAACCTTGAATTTGGATTTTCCTGCGAAACCCTGAATTGGTCATGAAATAAACCCTAAAGCTATGAAATATGGGAACAACCACCAACGAGGGGGTGGAGGGAGAGGAGAATGTTTGAGGCTTGTACTTGTTGAAAATCACGACTTGAAGGTAACAAACTTTATTCCTGGATTCCCCAGACTAGAACTGTTCAAGATCTATGGTGCATGTGATAGAAATCATTTATCTATCATATGATATTCTCCCCAATAAGAAATTGCTACCACAAACAAAACCAAGAAAATCCTACACCCTTAGAATCTGAAATTGATTATGTTTAAGAGAAATATGCCTATAGGGTTTGTATGCGATTTCACTTTAATCAATGTGACCTAAACCTTCGACATCTACTAGATCAAGAGTTATATTTTTAGCAACAAGACTTCTTCTCTTGAAGGTGGGAAAATGCTTCTGCAATGTTGGAGTTCAAATCAATACTTCCCATCCAACTATTATAGATTCCCAGGTTAGTGATTATCTACTTGGTAGAAATACCCAAGGAATAGAGTTTAAAATTTTTATTGTTCTTGTGAATGACAAAAGAAACAATTCTCGCAAATTGTTTAATTGGATATTGCAGTGTATATTTGAAATTAGTATTTTTTGTTTGAGATTCGTATTAATAATTACTTGGCTATAAAAAATTTAGTTTTGTTGGGGGCCTCCTCATGCTATTATTCATTGAAATTTGGGTGATCTCTCTACTATCTAGTCATCCATGAAACCCATTTCCTTGTCCCCCGTCCCCAAAACTTAGCAAAAGATACATTCAGTTCTATAGTTGAAATTGTTGAAGGTTTGGTTGCAGACCAACACCAAAGCAACAATGAATCCTGGCTCTCAACCCATAAGTTCAATCACTGACAAGCCTATAAATGGTTTAAGGATGGAAGAGATGTCAAAGAATCGAAAAGAATAAATCATGGCAAAAGAAACCGTATTCAAGATTTCACTCATGTGAAATACATCGGCATGAGTGAAATCAAATTTTGGAAGTTTCTTTAAATTCCAGATTTCGAGAAATTTTCTTCAAGCCACATATTTAGTATTTAGTTTACTGTATGGGTGTTTTGTTCTTAAGGAAAACCTTCTGGGATCCCCCACTCTTCCTTGAAATATCTGGATGGAGGGCTTTCCCACTTCTAGCCACAATCGTGACTGGTGACCCTGAGGTAGTTGATTGGAGTTGAAACTATGACCAGCCCCTGGTCATAGGTTCAAATCCTATAACAAAGGAAATTGCCAAAAGCAATTCATATGAGATAAATCAATTATCATAGATTATTCCAACTTCATTTACACATCATTTTCTCTCCAAATCATAACCTTTGATAAAAAAATGTTGTTGATTTTCAGAAACAGAATAAAATGGGGTTTAGCCTTTCTCAAGTTTGTTTATTTTATTTTTATAAGTTTTGGTTCAATTAAAAGACTTTGGTTCCATTGAGTACACAAATATTTTCCTACTAAGGACCCACTATATCTATTACATAATTTAGAGAAACTGGAAGGCAGGCATTCGAAGCCCATCCTTGTAAAGGTACTATGTGGTGATGATGCAACAGTTCCTTTGAATCCATGGAAGGATTAGGTCCAAAAACATATCCACTTATTTATATATAGAAACATTAAGGAAAAAAAAACCTCTAACCTGAAAATGTTTGTGACAATAATCTCAATTCTTAGGATTTTTTGAGACGGTTCAACCAAAGAAGTTATCGAGGAGAAAAAATGATAATAAACAATATGATAACCGCAACACCTTTATGGCTAAGTTAAGAATCCCATAGACACTGTAGAGTTCCAAAAATGTCACAAAACTGTTAACCACAGCTTAAAATGTCTCCTATAGAAAAATGAAATACTTGGTCAAAATTCCTATAATGAAATCCAAAAGAAAGAAATTGCAAAAAATGTATTCTAATGACAACTTCTGATAATGTTATTAAACTTGGACATGTGAATGACTTAGAAATACCATCAATTGAGAGTGACTCGTAAACTCAGAAAACTCATCACTAGGACTTGGGAAACACTCACAAAACATAAAAATACATAAAATTTAAGTACGTGAAATTTTAGGCCCAAAAATATAAAGAAATACATGCACATTCCATAAGTATAAAACACCTAATGATGCATCAAACACTCATATTTTGTAAGCCACAAGGGTCAACTCAACTAGTAGAACCATACACCCAAGGCATGTTGCCAACATGGAGGCCCCTGGTCATAGGTTCAAATCCAATCAACTCCCTCAAGGTCACTAGTCACTATTGTGGCTAGAAGTGGGGCAGACCCCCATCTAGATATTTCAAGGAAGAGTGGCAGATCCCAGGAGGTTTTCCTTAAGAACAAAACACCCATACAGTAAACTAAATAATTAAAACTCTATAGTATCTCAACAAAATATCCTTGCTACTTTTTAAAGATTTGCAAAGAGGATTCCTAAAACATAAGTAATATATTTAAGGGCACCTGGAGAACACAAATATCTGTAATAGATTCAAGAGTACCTGATTGACTCTTTTTCCAAAGGACTCCATCATTGTACAGTTGAGTTCTGCCTCTAATTGTTTCTCCTGAGAAGCCTTAATAATTTATTTGAATTCATTCTTTGCTTTTGATATTGTGTCATTGATAACCTCCATGGTTACAGAATCGGAAATTATGTCTCCTATACCAATATTGAAACCTTGTTGTAGCAGCCAGTAGATAATAATCCATTGTGTGTGACCTAAGAACTTATGAGAAACGTATGGACTCTAGCTCTTATTATTATAGAATGGGGCTCCGACTCACATTATTATAGAATGGGACAAGCATTACAAATTTTGAACAAATGCTACAATATTTATTATGTATCGAACTTGTTACTAATAACTTGATTGCAATTACAATGTTAATATTCTATCATGATTCTTTTTCTTGTTTAATGTTCTTCTTCTGGTATTGCATTTATGAACTGGTATATTAGTGAAACACACATGTGATCAACATACAACTTTCCTTTAATTGGCAGGAATATAATGTTTGTTTTACAACTGTTGAGCGTCCTTCTCACATCTTTATACCTAATTTACCAACCTGCAACTTATTTGGATTTCTTCCATATGTATGATAGTCTCGGGACCTCTAATACAATTGGTACAATTATTTTGAATGATGTATCCAATAGAATGGAAAGACTATTTTTTGAGCCAAATATAATTGGCAAAGAGGATAAAAAGTTTCCTTTTGATTCCCACAGAAGGAAGCATTTGATGGCTTTCCTCTTTCCTTATGCTTTGTTTGGTTATTCATTTATTTCCTTCAAAATATTTTATTTCAACGAGGCATCCTTTCAATAATATTGGGAATTGTAGTTGCGAGTGATAACTGTTTAATATGTTGAAATTTGAGATATCTAGTTAGGTCCATGACAAAAGATATTCTAAAGGATTTGATCTCTCTATACAATTTGATTATCTCATGATAAATTTACGGACGGCAGCAAATCCTAGAAACAGGACCATTGTATTCCAAATTTCCAAAAAGTGCTCTTTAACCCATAGTAGAATGTCTATTCGGTGCTATTCTTAGATAAATTTAAAGAAAATTGCAATCCTTGTCAGATTGTGGGTGAAGCTGAATTGCTTGTTTATGGCTATTGTTATTGTGTATATGTCCTAATTTTTCTTTATGTACTTACATTTGTTGATGCTAATTAATTTTTTTTACTGAATTATTTTAGTTAATTAGATGACTCTTTGCTGGGTTTAATGTTAATTTTCATCAATTCCACTTTTATATGCAAACGTGTGGCATGTTTACTATGGATGTATTGTTTTGGAAAATATAATGCAATAAGTTTGAGATATGAAACACAGTAATTTCCTTCTGTAACACAACTTTTAATAGCATGGGTGTTTTTTGCATGTGAATGTCAATTTATTGAATGGGTGAGCATGGTCTGTGATGTATGATTGTTTTCAATTGCTGACAGTGGGGAAATGTCTTTCTCATACACTTTGATTTGTGAAGCTTATTTTTTTACTGTGTTTATTGATTTTAATGTCCAGTTGTTGAAAAATTTAGTTGGAAGGAGGAGAAAAGTGAATTTATTGCTAAAAAACACGTTAGATCCTCTAAAATACCAACAACTAGATATTCAATAGCAAGCATTGAAACACAATGCTAACAAATTTATGCTCTCTTCTGATTTTCAAGTCATACCACCTTTGCATTGATGTTCTTTTCCAAGATTTATTGGTGAGGTCACTTGAAGTTGACAAGTTCAATGTTTTCACATGTTGTATATTTCAGTATGTATGGCTGCTTAGGATTCACAAACTCAATATTTTATGCAAAGCCTCTTGCAGAGCTTATCACCTCACGAGTATGTGAAAGCACTTCCTGCTTTGAGCTATTGGGATTTTGCAGCACAATATATGAGTGAAGTCTGAAATTGTCTGTGCAGGGATGGGAGATCTTACAAATTACTATAGACCTTGTTCAAAACCACCTAAATATTGAGGTCAGACAAGTTTGTCTTTTCTTAATGTTTTCAGCATTCCTCGATGTCCTAAGTATTCCTAAAATTTTCTCATAATGAAATATTATGGATATTTTTTGAATTTGGATCCAATCGATATAGCTGTTATCTCTTTCACTCTTTTCTGCATCATATATATGCTATTTTAAATTTAAATTTTAGTTTTTTTCTAAAATTTTGTAATAGTTTCTAGAGGTTTCTAGTGTGATATACACAAGGAAGAATATGTTTTCCTCAATTGCCCTATAATGTAATTGATTTTCTTGTTATAGCATATAGATAAAGGATTTCAACAATTATAAGGACACACTAAGGTTTGGATTTTCCCTACATTGGGAGGATATGTATCCATCATTTGTGATTTGTGTCTTTTCCTCACTTTATTGTATAAATAAGAGGTTTATAAGGTGATATACTTAAGGAGGAATATGTTTTCCTCAATTTCCATGTAATGTAATTGATTTGCATCTGGACCAACATCTTCCCTGCAAAATGCAAAAGATGGCATTATAAGGCTCATACCAATCCACTATAACTACATATGGTAGCCACCCACCAAATAATTTAGAACTTTCTCAAACTGACCAAATATTTTTGAAATCATAGTATGTAATCTATATTTAATTTCTTTTCCTTTTTTAATAATGCAACATAGATGTTATCCTATATGAAAAACAACACAACAAAGAAAACCCAAAAAAAATTGAACACTAAGGTATACCAGATCACATGAATAAGGCTTCCTAAAGAAGTTCCAAGGGTTTTCTGGTAGAGCGTTCTTGAGATAAATTCTCCTTTCTCAATACGTACAACAGTATCTCATGGTGTAATAAATCATGATTAAGACTCTGAATTCCATGCATAATATATTATAAGATTAATCTTCTTTGGAATAATCAGGTTGAATACTTGCTTTCCAATGCAAATTGGAATTGGCTTATAAATTGTCGAAGAAGGTATTTTTCCATCAAAATCCTCCCATCACATTAAAATATTCATAAAGACATCCTGCCCAAACAACAAAAATATTTCCATTATGAAATAACTCTTGAACATGCAAAATGCAATGGCTATAGGTGATTAAGATAGAATTCAGGTGATACACACCTTCTCTATGAATTTATCTATTTTAATCACCTTTCGAAAACCCAAAAGAGTGCCTTGGACAATACCCATAACTGGCCTATTGAATTGAGGAGATATAATGCACTTTGGCACCATCATTAGTTCCAAGAATTCTGCTCTCGTCTCAAATGACTGGGGTACATGCATGCATATTCATTTCATCTCCATCAAAATCAGCATTATACAGTGACGTGACTGACAAGTTTAGTCAAAATGTTGAGTATGGCATGATTTTGATCCTGTGCCCCATGATAGACATCTTATGTAGACTAGGTTGTCGATTGAAAAGCACAAAGTCTCCATCATTCAAATGTCTCTCCACCTATGAAAAATATGTTGGATAGTATATTTGTGAAGAACGTTAGAAAAAAATGGAACAAACACTAAAACTGGTTCCTACCTTATAACCTAACTCTAAATGGTGGTCACTGCTCTTCTTTAAGTAGTGAAGATCAAGTATTTGGCTATCCTCCTTGATAATGTATTTAGCACCAATTTTCCTTGGAGGAGTATGATGTCCATATTCAATAAGCTCCTTTAAATTGTTTCATCCATGCACATAGAATTAGTCTAAGTTACAATATAATACATATGCAATAGGTAGATTTTAAACTTCGAAGGGAAGAATATCCTATTGTTATTCGCATCACACCTCTCCATGTTATATGGAGTCACAATTTCTGGATACGTCAAGTTCAGTGCAATACTCCAAGGCACTCCTAACTGGTCAATGTTGATATTTGGATCAGGAATAATAATTGTACGTGCAGAAAAATATACACATTTCCCCATCATTTCCCTCTAATGTGACGTTCCTTGGCCTTCAGTCTACTACATATGGACTTAATGGGTCGTCTTGATAGTTGGGTTTCCTGATAGACACAAGCATAAAACAATAATTTGGTTCATAAAACAAAGTTACAAACCAACTATGTCAACAACAATCATGAAGAAGGATTCTTTACCCTTGGCTGACCAGGAAGCTCATTGTCAAAATTGGTAGCAATGTGGAAATGCAACAATTGAGAAAATTCTATAATAATTTGGGCTGGAGCCCCATTCCTTTCCTGCTTCTTCAGATTTTTATTGTGAATTATGATCATCAAAGTTTTCAAAACCATAACCTTTGCTTGAATTGAAGACTACTGTAAGAAATGTAGTTATTTCACTGGTATGTTCTTGATCTCAACCAAGCTACAAATAACAGTAAGTTCTATTTGTTGACAAGACATATTGTTTTGGATTTACATGATTTGTAATCTTAGATATATATTGGTTATGTTGATTGTCTTAGATTAATCGGGAACATGAGGGAAAACAGATAGATCGTGCTCTACTGAAAAGAAAAGAAAATTGGGCATCTTTGTGGAGATTTGGATGGGTAACATGGATTACTATGAGAGAGACTTTGAATCAGACATGTTGGAAGACAGTGCTGCATACTACTCTTGAAAGGCTGCTTCATGGATTCTAGAAAATTCATGTCACGAATTATACACTCAAGGTATTCCCTAAATTTGGTTTTTGACATGCAAATTTATATGTAAACACTTGTTGAAATGAGCTATAAACTAAAGGTTGAAGAATTTTTGAAGATTTAGAAAGAAATAGTTAGTCATTATTTACATGCAGACAGTGAGAAAAAGTTAATAGGGGTAAGATTCCATTTGTAAGAGTTATTGTGAGTGCATAACTTGTTGTCAAATAGTTTTCTCATTTTTAATTTAAAATTCAATCACTCATGTAAGAGAACACCAAAATTGTTTTGACTGTTTTATTTCAATCTTCCTCCTTTCATCTTTTGGTTGTGTTTTTGGATATTTCTCTGTAGAAAGTAGAGCATGAACTCCTTTCCTATTATGAAAATCAACTTATTTTCAAGAAACATTCAGGGTGTGATTCCTTGCTAAATGATGGGAAGGTATGAATTTGATACAATGCTTTGCAATGTACAAATATGAAGTCCCTGGTATGTTTTCTTCTAATGAACATTATGAATTGAAAGTGAGTAGTCATTGTAGATGGATGACCTTTCAAGAATGTATAGGTTGTTCTATATGATACCAAAAGGTCTGGAACCAATGTCCCGATTGTTTAAACATGTACTTCTTTAAGTTATTTTTTCTTTTCTACTTGAAGGAAAATTTACCTATATGAGAGTCTTTTTAGAAATGAAAAATTATGATGTTTTTAGAAAATAGGACCTTTTCAGAATTTTTTTTCTTGACAATTTTCTATGCCTTTTAGCATGTTACTAATGAGGGAACACCGCTTTTTAAACAAGAAAAAGATGCAGCAAGAAATAAGAAGGTAACATATTTTTAAAGGAGTATGAAATTGACACCTAATTTAGTAATTAGGTGCTTATGAGACATAAAATATTTGTAGGATGCTACACTTTTGCATGTGTCTTGACAAATCATAGTTTTAAATTATGCTTTCTAGTTTCTTGGGAATTTTGAAAACATCTTCAACACTTATTATATAATCATCCTGACCTAAAGGATTTTGTGATGCAGTCAGAGAAAAAGGGTAAACTCTTCTACTAGTGGTTCATGGGGGGGGGGGGGGGGGGGGGGGGGGGGCGACATCAATTTTCAAGACACAAGAGAGGTCGATTCCATGGGATAACTAACCAAGCTCCAGCCTCCACCACCCCAATAATCAATCAAGTGGGGAAAAGGATCCATATTTTCCTACACCTTTTGAAAATGGATGGAGATCTGCAGGTGCAAATGAGCATAGATCACTGAATTTTTAAACTACATGAAATTACTCTCGTTTTTAATGGATTTTAACATCCATTCCTTAAATTTTAAAATAAATAAAAAAGACTCATGTTGAAGATGCTGCCAAGATGCTTTGAATTCAATGGGCTGAGGAATCTTATCCCCAAGGAGGATAACTTTCCAAGAAATATGAAAAGGAAGGATTTAACTACAAAGAAGGTAGGCTTGTTCCCAAGATGCTTGACCAAATACATAGTGACCAATAAAACATGCTCGATAGTCTCATTTTTTCCACAAAGCGGGAACTTGGGTTGTGATATTCACAAATAGTGCAGCCTATTTAGTATTTCCCAAGCCTATGCCCAACAACATTAGGGACCAAGCAACGATTGTAACTTTTTTCCCAATGAAATATTTTCACAAGGGTGAGATTCAAAATAAACCATGCCTTTTTTATTTATTTAAGACACCAAATATTATTGAGCCTATTGTCAATTAGAAGCTATGCACACAACCAATGGTAGCCATGAGAAAAATTGTAATTCTTAAAGGCCTTAAACTGGTTCCAGCATTAGTCCCTCCACCAGGGCACGAGAACATGCAATCCATTTTTAATAAAGAGATGTCAAGGACAAGCCTTTTAACCTTGTCCAAGATTATCATGTCAGGAGCGAACTCTCTTTCAAGTTTAGCCAGCTTTTCCAATCTCTTTCCTCGGAGTCAAATAGATCAATGACCTTTTGCAGGGCTTTCTTGAACAATCAATTGGAAAAAAAACAAAGTTGTTTCAGCTAGAGGATTTTTATTGAAGAGGACAAAAAACAACCACCAAAAGACATAATCATTGAAAGAGATTTTTGAATGAAGAGAATCTTTCCAATAGAGCCTAGATTTGATGGCCTTCTAGGCCTTCCATATGCTATTGTATACCTAAGTACTTTGAAATACTTTGCATGCTTCTGCATCAAATTATCCAATCAATTGTTCTATATCTTTGTTTTTCCTTTTCATGTGGCCATAAGGGCTATGTTGGAAATATCTTTTTTTGACCTAATACTGTTGCATTCAGATTTCTGTTTAATTGAATATTGGTTGTTTCTTTGTTCCCTCTATGTTTCTTTCTCAACAAGCACTATAGCCAAGGAGGTCCAGAAATAGATGTGATTTAAATGTTTTGGAAATAGATGTGATGTAAAGGCACACCAAGAGATATTCCATAAATTGGTTGAATTAAGTGGTATCACATCCATCACAGAGGTATTTCGTTCTCTCTGGTAACATGATGGATATGTCAGATAGGGAAATTGTGCATAGCTCTCACGAATTAGTTTATCATAAATACTAGTTACTTGTAAGTTGTAATAGTAATAATTATGTAGTTTGTAGATTTCTATCTAGCATACATCCTTTTATTGCGATATTTTGCACTCATTTATTCAATAGTTTATTGCAATATCCTTTTTTATTAAGTTTGCTACAAAAATCAATATTGTCATATTTTGCTGCAAATGTTAATGTTTACTTCTTTGTTTTATTATCTGAGCAGACATTCCAATTTTGGTTCAAAATATGTGTCTAATTATGATCTTCATTTTATATACAGATTTTAATTCATCTAGTTGGAGCAGATGATCATATGTATATTGATGATGCTATGCAAGGGCTATATGATACTGACTTGCTTGAAATAATTGTAGACAAGTTGAGTTCACCTGTAAGTATGTTGGATGAGTGTAGCTGGTCTTGTATTCTTAGGTCCTTCCTCTAGAAGGAAACAAGTGTATATGTGCTAGACACTATATCACTGGAATCTTCAGAGTGTATATAGATGGATTATAGTGATGTGCTTAACAGTCTCATTAACTGCTTTTTGGCTTCCAGTAGACAATAATTGAATCATTCTTTCTTTCTTTCTTTTCGATCATTCAACTCTCAGATTCTCTATTATGTTTGTGATTTACTTTGTTGTTAATATATTTTTTGGGTTAAGAGAGTTAAGTATGTCCACGAATTTAGTTTGTTGGATATATTGCAAAGCATAATTCCCCTGAAGTACATACTAATGTTCTAGAAACTCTTTGTACGATAACACATTTAGCTCCTTTTTCCCAGGCTTCGAAGCTTTCAAGCCCAATGTTTGAAGTGCAACACATGTTTTTGTATGTAAAAATTGTCATTTTTTAATTCTGTAACTGTGTTGACCCAATTCCATACTTAATAACTTGATAATCGTTATTTTGTATGCTTGAATGATGCAAAATTTGTTTGAATATCATCATTGTCAAGCAATAACAACATCTTAAAGGGTGTTGGCTCAATGGTAGAGCACCTGCCTAATTATAGGCATGAGGTTGGTGGTTCGATTCCTCTGTGCCCTATCATAAATTTGTGGCTACAAAAACGTCTGAATTCACATATATACGACTATTAGTAGCTGATTTTTCATATCTTAGTCGTATTTAGCTTAGTCATTAATATGTTATCATCTAGTAGTTTGTTGCAATCAATGGCTAAATCAATGACTAAACCTGTGACTAAATCCATAACTAAATCATTGACTATCAATGACTAATAAGTCAAGCTATTAATGACTAAGTGAAATACCACTAAGTTAGTCAAGCTATAAGATAGTGAAAATTAACTACTATTAGTAGTTGACTAAAAAATAATCGTTTATAGCTTAATTTTAGTCATTAATTTCTCATTTTGTACTAGTGTATATTCATTGTATTTAAAATAATATATATAAATTGGGCCTACAAATAATATAAATATAAAATCATTTCAAAATGAGATTTACATTTAACTATAATATTATTAGTATTTAAATATTTTTTTTTAAATTAGTTGTTTTTTAGAATTATTAGAAATTACAGAAATATTAATATTATAACTAATACTAAAAAAATATCATTTTTCATCAGTATGATAACAAAATAATTTATACCAATAAATTACATTGAATAACCATACCATTATAAAAAAAGTGATAGGAGGCATCTCTCTTGTAGGGGCATGGTCCTTGATACCATAATCTTTATTACTGATAATATTTATCAGATAAGTGAGCTTGGAATTAATATCATCCATTTCAAGGAGCAATTATTCCCACTCCTTGGTTTCTAACATCTTGTTCGGAAAAGAATTCATAGTCTAGTGCATTGTAAGAGTCTTACTTGGTGCCATGGGTAGGCATATTTTTTGTGCCTTTTATCCTTTACCTCTCTTTCCTTCTCAATCTCCTCCGGTTGATTGAAATATTCCTCTTCCTTCACCTGATGTTCTACCTTAGAGGGTTTCTCTATCATGTCGGATATAATTTTTTGATAATACAAACTGTTTGCATCGATCACCTTTGACTAGGCCCAAAAAGGGATCGAGCTCCTACACTCACCACATATAATTAAACTTAAGTTTCCAAAACCATAACAGATGCTGCCTTCTCATAAGAGAGGTGCAAATCATCGTACCAACCATCATAGACCTCACCTTACAATAAATCCTTCGTGGAGTATGAATCGCCATGCATGATGGTTTCCTCATTCCGTAGCTGCCAAATGTTCCATAGCTATCAAATCCATGGGAAGGGACATGACATCCATCGCTCCCATATCATGCTATTAATCCCCGAGTGAGGAGCGTAGCATGAAGGTAACTAGATAATCAATTTCAATACTCCCTTGAGTGGGGGTTAACATAAAGGTAATTAGATAATTAGTTTCCTAATTTAAAATTAGATAATTTGAAAAAATGAAAATTCATTGATAAAGTTGAATATATTAATGTACATGTTTTTATATTTTTTATTGTTTACATATAATATTTAAAATATTAAGAAAAAAAGAAAAAAAATGAAATAAAAAAACTATATACAATTATGTTGGTATAAATGTGTATTTGTATAAAAAAAATGGTCATTTACATAAGTATATATCATTGCATAAAGATAATGAATATATCAATTGGCTAGCTCAAATGGATTAACGTTGTAAGTTGTGAGCAAACAGTCTCAATCCCTAGGTGGCTATATATTGCTATATAAGAGCCTTACTTGTTGTCCCCGTAAAATTAGCTCCATAATGAGAACAAACATAATACAACCCTTTTGAGAGGTCCCAATTATTTCTTTCCATATATATATTAAAAAATTGTAATGTAGGCTTTCACCTTTTTACTATTTACAAATAAAATATCTATTTAAAATATTAAAAAAAACAAACTATATATTTGTGTTCGTAAAAATATGTATTTGAAAAAAGTTTTAACCATTCACAAAATTATATATCATTGAATTGTATCATTAAATAATTAAAATATTTAAATAAGTGAATGAACATGTATTAAAAGGCCTGAGCTTAAAAAACATGTACCTTCGATCCATCCAATGGACCAACAGCGAAGTCAACCATTGATTTCACTGTTGGTCGTACATGTTTATTAAGGATGCTCTATTAAAAGAGTTGAGGAGCATGGATAAGTTAAAAAAATATTTGACAAATTTATATATATAAATATATTTGTTTAAAAATGCATACACATAAAAACATTAAGATAACATGGAATTAACAAAAGGCATGGCCACATGGTGGTGGCCTTTTTGTACACCACTTTTTTTTTATCATAGCTATGAATGGCTATTAAATATTATATTTTTCTATCATCTTAGAGCCTATACTTTTTGAAACTATGCAGGCCCTTGAGGAGTTAACATTCCCAAGCTTGGAGAGAAATGGGATAGAATAAAATATCTTAAATGTATCCACCATCACATAGAACCAATGAGAAAGAGAAATAAAGAAAATAACACACAATGAAGAAAAATGTAGAAGAGAGAACCAAGTGCAGGGTAATGGTTTGGTTCCTTCCCTTGCCATAAAGGTTGAGCGAGTGCTCCACCCCGGTAATATTAAACATTAATTGTGGCTTTACGTTTATACCTATAACTCACCATAAGAAACTAACAAGGGGAGCCATGTGCCCACCCATCTCAAAAATATTATTGGAACTTGTATAATACAGAATTTCAAAGATATTTTTAAAGTAGATTAAACTATAAATTTGGATTTTTTCTGGTCATGATTTAAACTTTTATGGATTAAAATACAAATTTTTATTATTTAAATTATGTTTTTAAATATAAAACATTTTTAGAATATGTATAAAAGATAATATTTTTTAGATACTTTAAAGTAGACTAAACTCTATAAAATTTAGATTTATTATTATTTTTATTATAAAGTGAGTATATATATATTTTTCAAACACAATTTTTTTTATTTAAATTACATCTATTTCTTAAGTATAAAGATAAATTCATCTCTCTCAGGTTCATTCCCTCAAAGACCCAACTAAGAAAACGCATTGTTAACTGTATAGATGTTTAGGTCTATAGAGAGATTCTTTCCGTGGAAGACTGAACAAGGAAAACGTACAATTTCAGCCATTATTCTAGATTCTTCATTGGAAAATTATAACCATGGTGTCAACTTTTAACCTTATGAAGCATCGAGTCTGATTGCACACTTCATGCAACCAATTCATTATAAAAGAAAGATGCTTGATGCTTTGCTTGGTTTTATGCACCGAAATTTTTTATTGTTTCCAATTGGCAACGATACATAGATTGAATCTCATTTCAGTCGCAGGGAAAATATGGTGCATGCAGGCTGGGCCCAGGCCTGGAAATTCAATTTTCTTGTGCCCGTCAATAAATTTTTAATGACCGTTTCAAGTTTTTTTTGTGCATACATTTGACGGTTTAACCATCTTGAGTGTCAATTTATTTTTAATATTATATATAAATGTGAATAAATTTATTTTTATATTATATATAAATATGAGTACAATATTTATATAGGAATTTATTCATTAAATAAATTATAAAATTTGAAAGGAGAAAATATTTTGATTTTCCTTTGAAAAAATTTGAAGGCTCAAAGCAGAAGACTAATAATACAATTAGAAATACAAAATATAAATAAATACAATACACATACACTGAAATAGAGAAGTCTAGCATTTATGTGTTCCTCTGTTAACTTGAAATTAAGAGCAGCCCAGATGACCCAGCACAATGGCCAATGATTATCAGCTAAGTGTTAATAATTAACATAGGTATTAAATTTTTTGAAAGATTACCTAAATTCATAAACCTCAAATTGACTTTTCAACTATTTTCTTACCTTTCAATGTTGATCTCTTTATAAAATATTTGCATGCCAAATACCTGTAAAAATGAAAAAAGCCTTGTGTGAAACGTCAAATTCCATCGCTGGTCCAATAGTTTTTCCAACCTCGTGCAAATGTGCACATCGTAACTTCGTCACCCATTCTAGAATGACGACGTAGACTTCCGTGCATACCATTGACTTAATACACTACAGGCTCAACCAAGAAAAAATTGGTCTGATCAACATCCAGTCAAAACTTTACACATCATAAATGAAAAAAAGAGGTTTGTTACAACCATCTATTGTCACTTAGACGACGACAGGATTCAGATTTTCTTCTTCGATGAGATTTTTTCCACGCAGTGATAATTTGGCAACGTGCATATGGTATGATGTGATTTCATTTAGACAATTCACACTTCTAATTATTCATATTTTTCAAGTTGGCCCGTAACTTTAATTGGTGGAAACGCAGATTCATTAAGTTTGACAAAAGCACAATGAACAAAATAACATAGACCAGATCAATCAACCCAATAGGGAATCAACTACAGATCCAAACAATCTCTCGTTTGAAAAACGGGAGAATCATAAACGTAGAGACCTAGATGCTGTCGCATCTTATTGATGGCGGGTTGTCATTTCTTTTCATATCTACCACTTGGTTTTCATGTCAACATATTACAAATTGAGTCGATGAAAACATCTTATCCGGGTGCAGTTTGAGTGGGCCATCCTTAACAAACATGTAGGTTCGGTCCATCCAAGGGACCAACAGAGAAGTTAATGCTTGACTTCACTGTTGGTCCTTTGGATGGACCGAAAGTACATGTTTTTAAGTTCAGGCATTAATATGGTATGAGCTTCCTGTGTTCCTGCAATTCAGGCTTTGGGTGATACTCTTTTACTCTTTTTCATGGTCACATGGTTCAGGGAGTCAATTAGAATGTTGATTATGTGTTTATATCTTAGAATTTTGAGATGAAATATCATTTATGATTTTCCTATATTGAAGAAGGATGAGACTGTGGAGATTGATTCTTTGGAGGTTGTTCAAAATTCATAATAAACAATTAAGAAAATTAAAAAATAGTTCATGTGATAACTGCATTTTAAAATAATTCATCTGATAACTACATACATGGTAATGTGCTCTTGTGATAGCATGGAAATAAAGAGTAAAAATGAGTGATAACATGTAGCTAATTAGGAATACATAATGGATAATTACAACTACTAAAAATTAAGTGGTTGTGCTAGTTGTATTAAGAGTTATACAAAAAATCAACATCAAACAATTTATAATTTTCTATTTATTATTTTTATTATTACTAGTATAGTTATTTAACTTGTGTTGGTCCTGCAACACCACAAGTTAAGTGCCACCAAAAAATTATTTGTTATCCATCTTGACAATCATCTATGTATAGCTACCAATTATTTTTTATATTCTTTTTTTTATAATTGTTTATTTGAATTTGTAACTACGGCTATAAAATCAATATGGATAGAATCCTTGTTTCTTCCTCTAATCTAAAAAAACATAAACACCAGTCCACCCCAAATTTTAAAATATAAACAACTATCAATAGAATTAAATCTAGTGTATATATATATAAAATAATTAATTTATATATATAACATCTTTGGAGAAACAACCTTATATTATATAAAGCTCGGTCAAAAAATACAACAGTTACATATGCAAAAAGCTTTTGCACATAATTACACCCATATTCAATATGATCTAGTTTATCAGAAAATCATTCAGAACCAAGAAAATGTGAACATTCACTATCATAACTGTCAAATCATAGCAAGGTTACAGATTTCATCACAAAACAAATTTAAACAAGATATATAATCTTCAAATGAAAAGTAGAGTCTTAGTAACAACACAGAACCCCTTGGGCAATGAACCCACCATAAGAGAGCTCCTTCCCAAAAAAAATCCATCCAAAGCTCATACAATCTACTTAAATAAACAGAGATGAGAAGAAATCCAACGGTTCTCTGACCCTCCCTTGCATTTCATACCTTGAATTCTTACTATTTAAAAAATAATAATTAACCAATATTCCTTCATGCGAATATTTTTCGTACCGTTTCTTAATCAACCCAAATTCTTAAAATTCTAATAACAAAACTTTGAATGTCCTGAAATACCAACGCGGCTAAATCTTTCTTTGACAGGTACTTGGTCCCTACATCGAGATTCGAAACCTAATTAGCAGTGAAGTAATGATCAATGAAAGGTTCTTGATAGTTGTTATGGTAAGTAAGTACGGATAGCGAATCTCACCATAAAATGAAAAAATAAAAAATTAGTCAATATCATTGCGCGCCCTGATTGAAGTTATCACGATTCACACGTGATCTTTCCATTGGGCGTACTGATTGAAGTTATCACACGTGATCCTGTTTTGATAGGTTTTACATAAAATTTCTGCGAAGTCTTTGATTCCAACGAAGTCAATGGCCTGTTATCTCAATCAGACTATAATATATAACACCACTTCTCCAGCACTCCCTCGCATTCAGATGGCTTCAGATAATTTATCTCAATGTTCCCTTCATTTTTAAGAAATTTGATGTTTTGGATCGTTTAAAAGTAAACCAAAATCGTTTTTTTTCCTTTTTCTTTTTATGTAAATTCCAAACAACAGAGGTGGATTTGTCAATTGATTAACCTGTAACTTCATTGATTATGTCATCCGATTGCCTGTTCTCGGCTTCTTATCCTGCGAGCATGAAGACAGCGTATTCAAGTGTTACACAACAAGATCGGCAGCTCGATTGCCAAGTAACTGCTTCCAGAAAGCGTCCATCCGAGGTAGCCAGCTTGGACTTGCAGGACTGTAACGATCTTCTAGAAATCGTATGGCAAGATGTGGATCAGATGAAAAAAGTTTCTAACAAAGAAGTCCAAATATTGGAAGAACGGTTGCGCAGGAATCGAATGAAATGTTTGTGTATACAGTTGGAATCTCTGTTGCCCTCTACTTCTGCTAAGGTTATTATATCAGTTTAGATTTATCTTTCATTTTAGATGTGCTAAGAATTAGAATCTCTGTTGCCCTTATATCAGTTTAGATTTATAAGTAAGTTTGAAAAGGATATAAAAAGGATTAGACTGGTTGTACTCTAACTTTATGCAATTAATGATAGATTTTAATAATAGATTTGAAATATTGTTACAGTATTTATATTTATAACCACATTGGATCTAATCAAATCAAATTTACTTATATAAATTCGATATATTTTTACACATAAATATTAAATCTAGATATTTTGTATGTTTGACTAGCATATATTATTTATTAGTCACATATCCATCACATTTTGCTGTAAAACTGGAGCCTAGATTAATGGTTTAGAGAGCCTAGATTAATGGTTTAGCCTAAATTATATATTTTGTTTCACGATCCAGCTTGACAGATGCGGATTATTTGAGAAAGCCATCAATTATATTAAAAAGCTCAAGGAAAATATGCATCAGCTTAAAAGGAAGAGAGACAGTCTGCTGCCAATCCAAACTGAAAAAACAGCAGGCAAGAACATACATATTGACGTAGCTGTGAAGTTTTATGGTAGGGAAGCGATTATTAGCATTATTAGCCAAAGAAGGCCGAGATACATGTGGAGGATTCTGGAGGAGCTTGAAAATCATGGTCTAGATGTGGAGACTTCACAGCTGTTTAGCGGAGAATCCTTTGTGCTTCTATATTACCATCTCAACTTAAAAGACAATATTTCCCATGATCCTGCTGAGATCCAGACTTCTCTAGACTGCAAGCTTAAATTAATTTATTAGATTGTAATACATTTCATTGTTGAAATGAAAAGAAGAAAATTAGTATTGCTTTGTTGTTGGGTTGAAGAAGCTCATTCTACATCTTAGTAGGGGAGAGATGTATTTATCTTAGAGTTGATTGTTGTGTCAAGAGAGACATTTTACAGCCCAATAAGGAATAGATGTGTGACTCTTTCTATGCTCATCTTAGAGTTGACACTTGTCCTTTATAAAAAAAATATAAAAATATTATTAAAAATAGCATATTGACTCGGATTAAATTTAAATTATTTAGAAATGCATATATATATATATATATATATATATAATTACACAAATTAAATAAATTAAAACCATAAACATTGCATTGCACACTTCCCTAACATTTCACTCTAAAAAAAGAAACTTACACTTTCAGAGATTTGATTCCTGTCAACCCTGGATAGATTTATTTTAGATAGACATATACTGGTGGCTATGCACATGTCATCAATGTTGAAAGTAGTAATAGCATATTAAGTATACTGTGACTAAAAAGTTTATTGTAATGTACTATAACGGCAGCTGTATTCTTTGTATCTTCTGCATAACGAAACTAAGTTCATTGTAGGCAGCTGTATTCTTTGTATCTCAGGCTTGGAAGAGGTCAAGTTCCTTGTATATGTTGCAACGCGAGCTTAGACGAGACTAAGTTCCTTCGTTTGAGTCAAATTTGTACTTATAGTTTATTCTATATTACATTTATAACCAACATAATTTTATTACAATTTGTAAATGGTTCTATGTATATGTTAGTTGTAATTGTATTATTTTGTTGATTAGATTAGATTTAGTTTGATGGATAAAAGGAAAAGTGGTTATCAAAAGATAATGGAAGGATTGAGCTATTAATGCATATGTTAGGATTTTTGATAGCATATTAGAGTACATATAAAAACTATTAGAGTATAGCAAGGCTGGCCTTTTAGAATGTTCTATTGTATTCTTTATATTAGTGTTCTGCTGTTGGGAGAATTGCAATAATAGAATTTCAGTTGATTTGTTCATGACATCAATTTGCAGATTTTCTTCTGTTTTCCAGCCATTATTCTTTACAAATTACTGTCATTTCAAGTAGCTTGTAGCTTCTATGGAAGCCTTGTTTTAACTTATGTGTGAGGATGATAGGGTCTCACAGCTTGATGACAGCCAGGAACCTAGATTCGAAATATTCTCTTAGCCAAGAATCTCCTATGTATGACGAATAACTTGGTTTTATATTTTATATTTACAATACATTGGAAGAACTAGGTTATATATATGTCTACGTACAAGTTTTAACCAACAGACACGAACACAATTTTTCAACATTAAGTGTCTCCTTGTTATTTCTATGATGTTCCTGGGGATAATTCTATTAAAAGTATTTAATTTGGTCATAATTGTAAGCTACAATTAAAAAATGTGGCTATGCATTGTTTCACGTTGCATTAGAGAGAATTTGAGGTAAAAAATGGGCCTCAAAAGGACCAAAATGTACTATAAAAATCATCCAATTACATTCTAGCAGATGACATCATCCCCATGGTTGAGGTGGCATTACATGAGTTAAGAATGCTTATTTGTCACATTTTCTATGGTGGATGAAAATCCATAGTTAACCAAGGTAGTGGTACAAGTACTTTTAAGTCATAAAGTGAAGTACTCATAATAGAAGTCATTTCACACTTTCTCATAAAATAATATTATTATTATTTTCAAGTAAAGTACTCACAATTCATTTTTTCATAAAATAATATTATTGTCATTTTCAAGTAAAGTACTCATAATTCATAAAAATGTCTTTTCACTTTTTTTTATAAAATAATATATTGTCATTTTCATGTTTTTTTATTTTAAATTATATATTCACTCAATTGTATTTAATATCATAATGTCAAACTAATATATATATATAATCTTGTACTTTTAAAATAAATTAAATTCATGTTTGATATTTATATGAAAAAATATGTTAGTTATGGGTATAAATTAAATACATTTTTGTTTAATTTTATTTCCAAGTTCAAGACAAATAAATGTTAGAGGACAATAAATTTTTGGGAATTTACAATGAATCTTAGTCACATCATTCTAGAGTTATTTTATTAATTTTATTTATAGTCAATTTAGAAAAGTAACTCAACCATGGTTATTTATATTGTGCATAAAAAGTAGTGTAGGAGGTGAGTTGTCATATATACCTACCCCATAAAACCCCTAACTCATAATATTTTAATATATCTTATATTTTTGTAGTACATCTCTTAGGAGGCCCATTTTTGACCTCAAATTCTCTGTAATGAATTCTCTTAGCATATTCCGAGCCTTACATTCTATTTGTACGCTGTAAAAGTATGCTTAATGGTAATTGTATATCTGGTGGTCCACTATGACTAATTATCGCTGGGCTAGCTCTGTTATCTTTGTTTTAATTTCTACATCTCTCTAGCCGAGAAACAACACTTACACGATATCAAATGTCTTCTATGAGGTTCTATAGCTATCCAGTACACTTGCTTTTGTGGTTAGAGAATGATAATTACTCTCGCTATGCAAAATTGCCCCCGTCATGCAATTGAGTCTTAGTCATAGTTGCATGAAGTCACATTACTTATGAGCCACTTCATTCAAATTTTGAGAGTCTAGGTTTTGAATGTCAAGTCACATTACTTATGAGCCACTTCATTCAAAGTTTGAGAGTCTAGGTTTTGATTGTGAGAAGTTTTTAAATACACATGACCTTCCGATCAGTTGTAATATATTAAGCATTATCTTGTTTCTTATGAGTAAAGAGAAAAACCAAGGGCTTTAATCCCTTTTGTAGTTGTAATGCCTCTATTTCATATTTAAGTTGTTCTTTTTTTAAAATGATTTAAAATAAATCAAAAACAAAAAAAAACCTTACATAGAAGTTAAGGGCCATAGTTCAAGTTGAAGTAAAAGTGCATTGATCTCTCACATCAAAACCATATTTTTTTAGGGGGTGATACGGAAGAAATAGTCATGGGTAAGAAAAGACGACTTAGAGACATCATGAGAAAGATTAGAAGAGGAGAGGCATCATATCTTGGAGATGTTCAAGCTTAAGCTAATGCATCTGAAGATTTTGTCAAACCTCTAGAGTTTGATGAAAGGGGGAGCAACATCTTGCAGAATGTTTCCACACTAGAGCATGCATCTGTGACTGAAGCAAAGCTTGAAGAAGTTCAAGAAATTGAATATGAATCTGTAGCAAATGATTCAGCATCTATGAGTGAAGAAGAGTATGAATAAGTTCGAGAAATTGAGCATGAATCTGTAGCAATGGAAATTCAACATCTATGAGTGAAGTAGAGCATGAAGAAGTTCAAGAAATTGAACATGAAATTGTAGCAGGAGATTCAACATTTATGAGTGAAATAGAGCATGAAGAAGTTCAAGAAATTGAATGTGAATCTATAGCAACATATTTTGGCATTTGTGAGTGAAGCAAACCATGAAGAATTTTAAGAAATTAAACATCGATTTGTAGCAATAGGTTTGGCATCTGTGAGTAAAGAAGAGCATCAGGAATTTCAAGAAATTGAACGAATATGTTGCAGCAAATTTGGGATCTGTGATTAAAGCAGAGCACGAGGAAATTCATGAAATGGAACATGAATATGTAGTAGCATATTTGGTGTATGTAAGTGAAGCAGAGCAAGTGCATATAGCTGTTGATGAATCCCATCGTGCATGAACAAGTAGATGATGAAGATGACCTCTTAATAGTAGAGGTCAAAGCACTTGAACCAAGGTATGATGGTGAACACCTTTCTTATGAAGGTTGGATGACTGTACTACAACAAAATCAACTCATTGATGAGTTGTTGTTCGGAAGGGTAATCTACTTGACAATGAAGACCAAGTGGATGATGTCTTGATTGCAAAGGAAATACATAAAAAAGATGCACATAAAAATGACTTTAGAAAAACAATAGCCGAGGAATATGACCAACTTGAAGCTAAAAATGAAGAAACAAAATTTGATGAATATTTGATATTTATTGAGGATTGGCTTGCAAACACAAAGAAGCTAAAGACTACATCCTACATTGTAGAGCGAGGCTGACCTAGACTTCAGTAAAGATGATAAATCTCTCGAAGAAGAGCAAAATGAAACGATCCAACATGGTTCTAATTATGACATTATTTGTAATCTTGACAAGTTTTTTGAGTTTGTAGGGTTGCACGATAGTATAATTGTTCTAGCAAAATTTGAAGTAGAAGCAGAAGAAGTAATGAAATCAGTTGAAGAGTTGAAGGAAGAAATCTACAACACATATTTTGCAGATGTTAAAGGCGGCATTGAAGATGTTGTATATCACTAGTTTTTCAACCAGAGTTATGGAATTTAAAAAGAGCAATGCATTTTTGCACATCCTAGATTCAAGAAGAAGAAATGGTGAAATCCAACTAGTAAAAAGAAGAAGAGTCGTCCAGAGTTTAAATTCTATAGCTCACAAAGAAGAACAAAACCATTGAAAACTTAAAAGATTGGAGCATTAAGTATAAAAACAAGCTTGCATCAACACATAGCAATAAAGAAGGTGAAGGTGAAGATGTTTTGTAAGCTTAGATGAGACATAGAATAATAGGCATCCAGTTCTGTTTTTTGATGAAATCCCTTAGAGGAAATGTGTTCTAGTAGCAGTTTGATCATGATCATGTTTCTTGTGAATAAAGAGAACAACCAATGGATTTATGCCCCTTTTAGTTGTAATTCCTACGTTCCATAATTCATAGGCCAAGAGGAATACATGGTAATAGTAGGTACTGAGTGTATGAGAGCCCATTGTTTGTGGTTCAACACCTCCTTCATGATTATCTAATAATAATAATAATAATGTATTTTGTAATTTGTTGTATGAGACCCCTTTGTTTGTATTTTGAACCTATGACCTTTTAGGAGAAATCACATGTTCTTAACCATTAGTACCACTCAAGAACCATTGAGGCTATACTCTAGTTGTTTTCAATATATACAATGATATTGTTTATCTTGAAGATGGCCTTATACACATGAGAAAACTCAACCTACAATGAGGTTAGGCCGAAAGAAGATGAATCTAGTTCTTAATATTTAAGCCTCCTAGGATTTACAATAACGCTTAATCTCTAAATTATGATTATACAAGTTTATTTTTGCTTTTACAATATTAAAATTGTACAACTATAACTATCAAACAAAAAAAGCTATTAAAAAAATCAAGAGAAAAAAATATCATAAGTTATAAAATCTCAATCTAGTACATTTTATTTAAGTGGAAAGATTCCATAAAATCCTTTCACTTTGACAATGTTCTACAAGCCCCTACAAAGCATAAACTAGAAATAAAAAATAAAACTTAATAAAAAAAATCAAGTAGCACACATTAAAGTAGTATTTTCATGCCAAAACCTTTCAACTTTGTCACATATGCACTTAAATGCTTGCACAAAATGTCAATAATGTAATGAAAAAATCCCTTTCAAGCTAGATACATTTCCACTTGTGACTCTCAGAAATAAAATACCTCAAGTAAACTAAGCATGCAGGTCTAAATAAAAGCATGCACCATTTCACTCACACGATATCATGTCACGTACACATACCCCATTTACCTGCAGAATTAAAAATTTCATCAAGAACCTTTGTTGTTTGTTGAAACACAGGTCATGGCCGTGAAATACTTCTCAACATTTCCAACATTGTCATGCTCCCTCTGGTCTTCCATTGATCAGTTCAATGATATGCAAGGAAATATCTCAGAGGAGACCGAACGATAGAGAGAAATAGAAATGGAAATCCGCGATCCCAAATGGTCCCGCATCTGGAATCAAATCAACGGATAAGAATCATACCGCAAAAATTGACAACATGGAAAACTTGAATTGCGAGATCGAAAAGTTACGAAAATTGCAATCTCACATCCTACATCGAAAACATATCAATGGCCGAGAATAATCCTGCAAGAATCGACGGTGCGGAAAAATTGAGTTGCGGGATCGAGAAATAAGGAAATCGTGATATCGCGATCCCGCATCCCTCATCCCACTTTTAGCATTCCCACATCCTGCATACGGAAAGGTGCGTTGCAGAACGAAAATTATGGAAATTTGTAATTCACAAACAGACATTTCCGCATCCTGCAAGTTGCGGAAAGGAAAATGCAGAAGGAAAATTGTAGAAACCAAGATCTCTAAAACCGGTATCCCACATCCCGCAATCATGCATCCCGCAAATTGCGGAAAGGAAGATTTCTAGCAAAAAAATAAACTTTTTAACTAAAGTCTCGGATTGATTTGATCATTCAAGCCATCACCAATCTAGCCAATCTAACCCTACAACTTAGTTTAAAAATGCATTGAAGGAAACATACATAGATACCTATAATTGCAGTTATTCGAAGGAACAATGCATCAATTCAACACAGCAACATCTTCATCACATTCCATCAAGAAAATACAATGCAAGAAATATAATTGCAGAGATTAACATAGACAAGAACACTTATCCTGAGAAGAACTTGTCCTGCAACCAGCTATGTCACTGCAACGTTCCACCCAACCATAGGCGAGTGCGGTCATCAATCTCTCAGCAACACTGCCACCCCCGAGCTGGGCATGATTTTCTCAATGAATAAGGGAACACTAGAAGACTCATACATAGCCAAGGGCACAACAAAACTCATCCAAGCAAACACAGTTGGGTTTATCAGGATACAAGGGAAACAAACCAACAGCTGGGTTTCACAGGCCACTCAGCCAAGCCATTTCACAGTTGGGTTCCACAAACTGTTCACAGTCAAGACAACATTCATCTTAAGGACCAGTCCAGCCAACAGATGGGTTTATCAGACTATACATAGTCAATCCATCTCACTGCTGGGTTTATCAGGCTACCTAGCCAAGCCAACATTCACAGTTGGGTTTATTAGAATATCTAGCCAAAGTTTACTCACAAGGTCAAACACAACAAGACACAACCAAGCCAATAGATGGGTTTATCAGGATACTAGCCAAGCCATCTTTCCAGTTGGGTTTATCAGGCTTCTAAGGCAATGAGCAGGAAGAATTGCTAATCTAGTGAGCCCTTCTACAGAGCTAAGAACACCTTCACAAGACCTATATGGACTGGATTCCCCACTGCCTACACACCCAACACAAATAATTGTCCCCTTCTTTGCTCTACAGTCCCTCAGGCTACACCTTCCCTTATAGTTCTCTTCAGGATGTGCATAGCAAGTTCACCAACCACTCTTATCTTATTGTGAGGTTCCACACTAAGTTTATCAAGCACATTCTACATCTCTCCCATTCCTAATTCTTATACATAGTTCAAACTCGAACCAGGGTTCACAACACCACAACCACAGGGAGACTCAGCAACATCGTCTTTACTCTAAAACACAAGTACCACAGGCTCATACACTTTGTATTTCTAGATAACACTGCAACACAACAATCACCACCTCACCAAGGGAAAACACTTGCAGAATGCAAATGATACACATAGGAAGAACTCAACTGGCAAAGAGATTCCACTCAAATGTAGAGAATGATGAATGATGAGCAAGACATTCCACCACTCCCAAAACATGAATCCAAAACGAAGAGGTAATGCGTGAGCCGCAAAAATGGCATACGGTTCTGGGTGTTTTTCTTGCCCATGAATTCAAAACACGATGTTCAAAAACTGGGTGCTTTTCCCAATTCAAATTTTCCCATACTCTTCCCCTTTCATGCAATAACTACCTCAACCACATTTTGCCAGAAATAAATGCTTGGGAAGAAAGACAAGAAAAAGGGTAGTTGACCGTTTTAAAGGGATTTCCCCACAACACATGGCTTTTCCAAAACTGGTTCAAGGTTAACATTCCATCCCCCTTATACTTAGGAAAATCATGCCCCCATCTCATTTTTTCGTTGCATTGACATAGTTGGATGTGGGTTTTTCATTAATTTGCATATTTACATGATGTTTACAAACGTGCTTTCCTTAGCACATAAACCATAGGAATCAACCATGATTTCCTATATGCCAAAAATTAATCAATGACAGGGCCTTGGCCTTAAGCTCCTTGTCATGATTCTAGATAATATTTACGTCATATAAATTAATGCAACAAGGTCAAAACGAGGGTGTTACATTCCCCTCCCCCTTCAATAGCATTGTCCTCAATGCTTTACAAATTGAACAAAACTTCTACACTGGTACCACCCTCAGTGCTCAATATATTTGAACAAAAATGGATGTGCTAATTGCATGGCATCCTCCAGCTCCCATGTAGCCTCTTCGAGATCGTAGTGCTTTGAATACACCTTTACCTGTCATATGGCTCGGTTCCAGAGCATAGTGACCTTCCTGTCGAGGATGCACATTGGCTCTATTTGGAACTCTCCCTCAGGTTCCACCTGAATCACATCCCAATTTATCACATGGTTAGTGTCATGTATATATTTCTTAAGCAAAGAAACATGAAAAACATTATGAGCCCTAGTGCTAGGTGGAAATGCAAGTCTATATGCAATTGTCCCTATTCTTTCAAGCACTTCAAACATCCCACAATATCTGGGTGACAACTTGGCACAATTTCCAAGTTTTAAGGAACTTTGCTTTTCCATCACTTTGAGGTAAACATGATCCCCAATACTGAACTCTCTGTTCACCTTAAGCTTATCAGCATAGCTTTTCTATCTGTCCTGGTCTGTTTTCAGATTTTGCGTGATCTTTACGACCTCCTGCTCCATCTCCTTTAGCAATTATGGACCAATCACAACTCTTTTCACTGGATTATCCCAAGTCACAGGTGTCATACACCTCCTGCCATACAAAGCTTGATATGGACTGATCCCCAAGGATGATTTATGTCCATTGTTATAAGAAAACTCTCTCAAGTGTAAATAATATTCTTCCCACTTGCCATGGTTTGTCCATCACATACATGCGAAGCATGTCTTCAAGCATTTGGTTAACTCTCTCTGTCTGTTCATCAGTCTGAGGATGGTACATGGTGCTGAAGTTTATCTTTGTACCCAAATCCACAAACAATCCCTTCCAAAATATGGAAGTGAACTTGACATTTCTGTCAGAGACTATTGCCTTTGGCAATCCATGCAATTTGAAAATATCCTTCATGAAGATCTTTGCAATGTCATTAGTCTTATGCATAGACTTAACTGGTATAAAATGGGATTCCTTTATCAACTTTTCCACAACAACCATGATGGAATGATTTTATCTCCTAGTCATTGGCAATCCTGTAATGAAATCCATGGAAATAAATTCCCATTTCCATTCCAGAAATAGCATGGGATGCAACAAACCTACTGGGTGTTGATGTTCAACCTTCACCTGCTGGCATTTTATGCACCTAGAAATGTATTCAACCATGTCCTTTTTCATTCCTGGCCAAAAGTATTTCTTTCTAGCTGTAGCAATTTTCTTCTGATATCCTGGTTGACCAGAATATGGAGCTTGATGGATCTCATCCACAACAACTCTCCTCAAATATGCTACATTTGGAATGTAAATTATGTTCTTATAAGTAAGAAGTCCATCTTCTTTCAATTTATATCCCTCATACTTCCTTTCAAAGCCTTGTTGTTGCAATTTGTCCTTGACCTGCACATACAATTCATCTTCAACAACATGATTTAACCATCTGTTACCTTAACTCCGATTGGAAAACACTAATGGATGCCACATGCATTTCCTACACCTTCCTGCTGAGCACATCAGCTACCTTATTCTCCTTCACCTTTATGTGCTTGATCTCAAAATCAAACTCACATAAAACCTCCAGACATCTAGCTTTCCTAGCATTCAGAGTAGGCTGATCAAAGAAATACTTCAGACCATAATGGTCTATCCTTAGCTCAAATCTTCTTCCCATCAAGTAATTCCTCCACATCTTGAGAGCATGTACTATGGCCACAAGTTCCATATCATGAGTAACATAGTTCTTCTCATGTTCCTTGAAATTTCTGGACTCATAACATATCACATGATTGTCTTGCATAAGGACTCCTCCAAGCCCTTGACTGCATGCATCAGTACACACCAAAAAATCTTTTAAGGACTCCTCCAAGCCCTTGACCACATGCATCGATACACACCACAAAATCTTTCTCTGGATCTACAAATTTCAAGGGTGGTGCATGGGTGAGAAGATTCTTCAACTGCTGAAAGCTTTCTTCACACCTCACTATCCATTCAAACTTTATTCCCTTCCTTTGTAAAGAAGTAATGGCATGTGCAACTTTGGAGAATCCTTCAATGAATCTCCTATAATATCCTACAAGCCCCATAAAAGATCTTACATCCGTCACATTTCTCGGGGTAGGCCAATTCATAATGGCCTCAATCTTCTCTAGGTCTACAAATATTCCCTCATCTGAGATAATGTGACCCAAATAATGAATCCTATCTCTGTAAAAGTCACACTTAATCAACTTTGCATACAACTGATGCTCCCTGAGCATTTGTAATGTCAACCTCAGATGCTCTTCATGCTCTTCCTCATTCTTAGAATAAATAAGAATGTCATCAAGGAAAACAAGAACAAACTTGTCCAAATACTTGCTAAAGACATTGTTCATAAGGAACATAAATGTAGCTGGCACATTTGTGAGACCAAATGGTACCACTACAAACTCATAATTCCCATACCTTGTCCTGAAGGCTATCTTGTGAATGTCTTCATCCTTGATTCTTACCTGATGGTAACCCGACCTCAAGTCAATCTTGGAGAAAAACCTTGCTCCTCTCATTTGATCAAAGAGGTCATCAATCCTAGGAAAATGATATTTATTCTTCGTATTAACCTTGTTCAACTGTCTATAATCAATACACAATTTGAGGGTACCATGTTTCTTCCTTACAAACAAAATTGGTGCTCCCCAAGGAGACACACTAGGCCTGATATACTTTTCTCCAACAACTCATGCAGCTACATATTCAACTCTAACATTTTTGATGTACTCATTCTGTAGGGTGTCTTGGACAGTGGTGTTGCTCATGGAACAAGTTCAATATTGAAATCAATGTCCCTCTTTGGATATTGAAGCCCTGGAATCTCATCAGTAAAAACATCCTGAATTCCTACAATACCTGAAAGTCCTCCAACCTAGGAGTTTCATTCTCTGCTGCTTCCATAATATGAGCTGCATACAACTGGAAACCATTCCTACAAAATTTCTTCAACTGCATTGCTGAAATCTTCCTCACTGAAATTACCTTTGGAATGCCTCTTACAACTCTCAGGTTCCCTTGTTCATCCATGCATTCAAAAGTAATATGGTAATAGTCAAGCTTTACCCTATGAGCTTCTAACCAATCCATTCCAATGAGAACACCATAGGAAGCAAGGGGTAGAACATTCAGATCTACACAAGTAACCCATCCATTCATCACCAATGGACATTTCTCTACCACTTCACTAACCTTTCCCTTAGTTCTAGTGGATAGACAAACTAACCACGATTTGATATGCCTTACTTTCTTGAAAGCACAAATCTCCACTACTCTAGGAGCAATGTAACTATGGGTAGAACCAAGTTCAATCAAAATAGAAACAAATTCCCCATCAATATTACCTGCAACTTCATCCACAGTCGACTGGTGGTCTGCCTGGAGGTTTTCCAGCACTGCGTATATCCTAGGGATGGCCCTCGCTACTTGACCCACTGTTTATGCCTCTTGAAGGTTGTAACCTAGCGTTGCACTCTCATTCTTGAGTGGGAGATTTCGACGCATGTGGGGTCCTCCACATCTCCAACATTGGAGTGGTTCTCTGATTTGCTGTGGATCTCTTGGCTTTTCTCTCACCACTCTGGCTGGCTGCTTTTGCTGATTCTTGAAATTAGAAGGTTTGAAACCTTTCTTCCATTGGTCATTTTTCTCATTCTTTTTGTCCTTCCATGTCTTATGATAGTCAGGTTTGCCTCTGCATTTCTCATAGCAATACTTAGCTTTCCTTAATGCTTCTTCCAGAGTGCTAGTTTCATAAAACTCAATTTTGTCTTTGTAAGACTGAGGTAATCCACTTAGGAAACGTTGGATTTTCACTTTCTCATCCTTGATATACCTGACATATCTCAAAAGATCCAAGAACTTGTTTGCATACTCCTCCATGGTCTCCTGTCCCGGTCTCAGCTCATGAAATTCTTTGATCTTGTCATCATAGTACCTGTTAGAGAGGTATTTCTACTTGAAATACTTCTGGAAGGGTTTCCACACAATTTTCCTTTCATTAATCTTCTTCACTTACCTGAAGTGCTCCCACCATATGGATTCTCTTCCAGTCAAATTGAATATGGCTACTCTAGCCTTCATATTTCCTAAATAATCCTAAACTTGGAAATATTTCCTCATCCCAAGAAGTGAAGCTTCAGCTTCTTGACCATTCTTTATCTCGCCATTGAAGATAGGCGGCCTTGCCTTCTTAAAATCAGCACGTGAATGGTTCGGATAACACCTCTTCCTCTCATTGCTATGAGAAGAGGAACTTGAATCGCTAGTGGATCCTTCAGAGTCAGATGACCCACTAGGAGATATCTTTCTTTTTCTAGCAGTGCTCTTACTTCCTTCTGGCCTTAGTGTCCGGTCACCAGAGTTTATCTGCCTCTGAATATCTGTCAGACTTTACAGCATGGATACATTCAGCTGATTTTTCTCTTCCTAAGCCTTGACCAACCTTTCATTATCTACCCTGTAGCTCTGCATCTCCATCCCGAGGCTTCTCATGGTGGATGCAAAATCTGGGGGAGTATCTTGAAACCTCCTCCCATTAGATTTCGTCTCAGCATTTCCAACTCATACATTTTCCCCATAGCATCCTCCTCATTCTCATAGGGATCCTGTGCATCATTCATGCCGTAGGTTCTCATGGCTGAGCCAACAACCCACTTTTCCAATATGCACTATGAATCTACAAAATGTGTTATCAAACGCCATTTGTTAGATGCACAATAATTCAAAATAAAAACCATTTACTTACTATCACCTGGCCTATCTAGGCCCAATGATGTAACCAACAGATCTATTAACTCTTCAACCCGGTCCTTTCAGGCCCGACGCTACAACCCATATGGCTAATACCACATTGTAGTGTTGGAACCATTATGTATATACCACTCTGTAGCATACTACAGTGCTGGTATCTGAGGATATTCTTATCACTTCCACTATCCATACCTGCCCATCTAGGCCCAATGCTGCAACCAACAGCTCTGATACCATAATGTCACGTACCCATACCCCATTTACCTACAGAATTAAAAATTTCATCAAGAACCTTTGTTGGTTGTTGAAACACAAGGCATGGCCGTGAAATACTTCTTGACATTTCCAACACTGTCATGCTCCCTCCCGTCTTCCATTGATCAGTTTGACGATCTGCAAGGAAAGATCTCATAGGAGACCGAATGACGGAGAGAAATAGTGATGGAAATATATGATCCCAAATGGTCCCGCATATGGAATCAAATCAATGGCTAAGAATCATCCCACAAAAATCGATGGCATGGAAAAATTGAATTGCGGGATCAG
The DNA here is from genome assembly GCA_001517045.1 of Pseudotsuga menziesii. Lineage (NCBI taxonomy): Eukaryota > Viridiplantae > Streptophyta > Pinopsida > Pinales > Pinaceae > Pseudotsuga > Pseudotsuga menziesii. Next base: position 169,223 of record LPNX010209766.1, on the reverse strand, counting down.
AAAGTTACAAAAATTGAAATCTCACATCCCGCATTCCGTATTAGAAACAGATCAATAGCGGAGAATAATCCCACAAGAGTCGACGGTATGGAAAAATTGAGTTGTGGGATCGAGAAATATGGAAATTGCGATACTGCAATCCTGCATTCTGCATTCCCCCATCCCGCATGCGGAAAGGTCCGTTGTGGAACGAAAATTGCGGAAAGTCATAATTCACAAACAAACATATCCGCATCCCGCATCCTGCAAGTTGCGGAAAGGAAGTTGTGAAAGGAATATTGTGGAAACTAAGATATGTGAAACCGACATCTCGCATCTCGCATCCCGCATCCCTCAATCCTGCATCCTACAAATTGCAAAAAGGAATATTTCTAGTAGAAAATTTAGGTTTTTAACTGAAATCTTGGATTGATTTGATCATTCAGGTCATCACCAACCTGGCCAATCTAACTCTGCAACTTAGCTTAAAAATTCATTAAAGGAAACATACATAGATGCCTATAATTGCAGCTATTCAAAGGAATAATGCATCAATTCAACACAACAACATGTTCATCACATTCCATCAAGAAAATATAATGTAAGAAATACAATTGCAAATATTAACATAGACAAGAACACTTATCTTGAGAAGAACTTTTCCCACAACCATCTATGTCGCTGCAACGTTCCACCCAACCATAGTCCAATGTACTCATCAATCTCTCAACAACACTTCCACCCTCGAGTTGGGCATGATTTCCTTGAGGAATAAGGGAACACTAGCAGACTCATACATAGCCAACCGTGCAACAAAACTCAGCCAAGCCAACATAGTTGGGTTTCTTAGGCTATAAGGGAAACAAACCAACAGATGGGTTTCACAGGCCACTCATCCAAGCCATCTCACAGTTTGGTTCCACAAGTTGTTCACACTCAATCCAACATTCACCTTAAGGACTAGTCAAGCCAACATATGGGTTTATTAGACTGTACACAGTCAAGCCATATCACTACTGGGTTTATTAGGCTACCTATCCAAGCCAACATTGACAGTTGGGTTTATCAAACTGTCCAACCAAAGGTTACTCACAAGGTCAAACACAACAAGAAATAGCCAAGCTAACATATGGGTTTATCAGGATACCAACCAAGCCATCTTTCCAGTTGGGTTTATCAGGATTCTAAGGCAATGGGAAGGAAGAACTGCTAAGCTAGTGAGCCCTTCTAAAGAGCTAAGAACACCTTCACAAGACCTATCTAGCCTGGCTTCTCCACTGCCTAAACACCCAACACAAAGAAGTGTCCCCTTCTCTGCTCTACAATCCCTTAGGCTACACCTTCCCTTCCAGTGCTCTTCAGTATGTGCATAGCAGGTTCACCATCTACTCTTATCTTATTGTGAGGTTCCACACTAGGTTTATCAATCACATTTTACGTCTCTCCCATTCCTAAGTATTATACATAGTTCAAACCCAAACCAGGGTACACAACACCACAACCATAGGGAGACTCAACAACATCGGCTTTATTCTGGAACACGAGTAATAGGGTCTCATACACTATGTAGTTCAAGATAACGCTGCAACATAGCAATCACAGCCTCACCAAGGGAAAACACTTGCAGAATGTGAAGGATACACATAGGAAGAACTCAACTGTCAAAGAGCTTCCACGTGAATGGAGAGAATGATGAATGATGAGCAAGATGTCCCACCGCTCCCAAAATGTGAATCCAAAACGAAGACGTAATGCGTGAACCCCAAAAATGGCATACGGTTTTGGGTGTTTTTCTTTCCCATGAAGTCAAAACATGACATTCAAAACTAGGTGCTCTGCCCAATTCGAATTTTCCCACTCTTCCCCTTCTTTGCAATAACTATCTCAACCACATTCTCGCATAAATAAATGGTTGGGAAGAAAGACATGAAAAAGGGTAGTTGACAGTTTTAATGGGATTTCCCCATGACACATGGATTTTCCCAAAATGGTTCAAGATTAACATTTCCTCCCCCTTATCCTTAGGAAAATCATGCCCCCATCTCATTTTTCGTTGCATTGACATAGCTGGCTGTGGGTTTTTCATTAATTTGCATATTTACATGATGTGTACAAACGTGCTTGCCTTAGCACATAAACCATAGGCATCAACCATGACCACCTATATACCAAACATTAATCAATGACAGGGCCTTGGCCTTGAGCTCCTTGTCATGATTCCATATAATATTTACATCATATACATTAATGCAACAGGGTCAAAAATTGGGGTGTTACATATAAAATTGTATCTATAATATTCAAATAGAATCCCACTCATAGGTAATTCAAGCCTAAACATGTCATTAATATCGAATATAAACATTCAACCTTACACTAAATATATGATAGTTGTCCAATGTATGCCAAACTGTAGTGCTCAGATAAGAGAAATTGACACAAAACATGTTGTTTATGTTAATCCAACTGCATAACCATTTGAAAAACCATTACCATATTTCCAATATTTTATCCAAACATGAAGCCCCACCTAATATATATATAACTTAGTCCATAACACATACATAGAATTTAGATAAAAAAAGAAGACTAAGAAACCAAATGGTGGAAAGAGGTCCTAATCCCAAGTAGTTTTCATATTCATGAATATTACATTTATACAAGATTTACACATAACCACCTTATAACCGTAAAATGGTTGTTAAGGTGATGTTAGGAATTTATGATTAGGGTAAGTTGGGGACAATACCCACCTTAATCATAAGTACGTACAAAAGTACCAACTTACAACAAATACTAGTGCAAAATTTGATATCATGTCCAACTCTTCAACCTATAACCCATGTTGAAACACCCTGGTTTTGACCCCATGGTATTGAATTGCATATGATGTAAATATCGTTAATAAATCATGGTGTGGAGCTCAAGGCAAAGACCCCACCACGGATTTATTGTTTTATGTTTTGACAATTAAAATATATGCTGATGGTTTATGTGCTAGCAAGGCACAATATGTTTTGAGACATCATGTAACTATGTAATTAATAAAAATACCACAACTAGCTATATGCCACAACGTTAAAGAAATGGGGGCATGATTTCACAAGGAATAGGGAGGGGGAAATATTCAAACCTTTGAGCCAATGGGGAAAAGCCAAATGTCTAAGGGAGAACCCATAAATTTGTCAACTACCCATTTTGTCTTTTATGCCCAGTCATTTAGAAATTGGTTGGGGAAGTTAATGCATGAGGATAGGAAGAGTATGGGAGTCAAATTTGAATTTGGGAAGCCACCCATTTTTGGAAAACGTGTTTTTGAATTCTTGGGCAAGTAAGTGCTTGGAAATGTATGCCCAAGCCATTATTTCACCCATGTATTTCATTCCTCACCCATTCTCATTCATGTTTGGGCTCTCTCACACAGTAGGAAGATGGTTGTTCTCTCTCCTTCACGATCTCTACCATTTTCTTCACTTCTCCATGCCCATAATTCATTTTTTGTGTTGCTGGGTGAATGGGAAGAAGGGGGCCACGATTTTGTGGTTTGGAAGAGGTCGTTTTTTCCCCTGTGGGAAAGCTAGGAGCTCCCCTCACGTTCTTCTGTCGTTTCCTAACTTTCTCTAAGATAGGAAATCCATTTTGTTATTGCTGCATTAATGGCCATAAGAGATTCATGATCTCTGGGTTTGGGGAGGTTTTGTTTGCTCCCGTAATTCCATAGACATTTTTTGAATTCAAATCCACGAATTGGGGGTTTGATGAGGCCGTTTTTACCTCTGTGAAGCCAGGGAAGTTCCCTAAAACAATTTGAACCCCTGGTATATTTTTCCCCATCTTCCATTTCTGTTGTGGTTAGAAAACATATCTCTATAACCCAGAACTCGTATTTTGATGGAAAGGGCATCCTGGTGTTGAATTGGGTGACTAAGACCAAGGACCCTATGTTATTGGTTGTTGCCTTAACAGTCTGAGAAAACCCATGTGTTAGATGGTTGAGTCTGTTTTGATTAGAAGGTTGGATTTGTTGAGTAAGTCCAAGGAACCCATCTGTTAATTGGTTGACTGTGTGTTTGATGTAAAGTTTGGCTTGGTTGCATAATTCCTAGGAACCCCTATGTTATTGACCTGTTTCCTTAATATCATGTGAAACCCAATTGTTTATTGGCTTGGCTGGACAGTCTGTGAAACCCAACTGTGTGTTGACTTGATTGTGGGTGTATGGTCTTGCTGTGCATAAGTCTGTTGTTCCCTAGTTCCTTGTGGAAATCATGCCCATCTCGGGGGTGGCAGTGATGTTGATAGATTGCTGAGCACACTGGTCTGTGGTTGGGTGGAACGTTGCAGCGACATAGCTAGTTGCGGGGAAGCTTCTCCTCAAGATAAGTATTTCTTGTATTTAACTCTGCAACTGTATTTGTTTTGTAAATTATCATGAACATGTCGAATGCTTGAATGTGAATGAATGTATTTTCTTCTGTTCTTTAATGAATTATACATCTGCGTGTGTATGTATTTACTTCAATGCATTCTATGTTTATGTTCATGGGGATATATTTCCTGTTTGATAGCAACAACAGTGTTTTTTGCATCCTCTCCATCGTCGGGATGAGGGGTGGGGATGTGACACATGTTCTGAAACCTCATAAGTGTTGATGAAGATCTGCTTGAAAAGCCACCAAAATTCAATGCCAAAACCAAGTCTACACAACTCATTCTATAACAAGTGAGCTAGACAACCTGCAAGTGTTCTATGAAGTGAATGCAAAGTTGATGAGAGAAAACATTTGATAAGAAATGAATTGGATTCAAGTCCAACACATACTATAAACTAAAAAATATGGACAGACATGGACATGCGAAGCAAATATGTAGAAGAATCATCTTTCCGCTGCAAGATTTGAATATCATCCGTGTAAAGTTTGAAGACTATGAAGTGAACAAAAAAGTTCACAAAATTGTTCTCAAAAGAAATGACACATAAAAAACATGCCAAAAAACCAACTTACATAAAAAAAAATGTCAAATTGCATCCAAAATCTATATCCATAAAATTCAATGAGTAGTAAACCGGGTGAATCACTATTACTACCTCAAATCTGAAATCCAAAAAATATTGTTGATCAAAATGTCAAATTGTCATGAAAGACACAATGTGATTGAAATCCATTAAACACCAAAGTGTGGCAAGTCATTCATCCATCCATATCTATAAAAAATAATATCGAACCATCAAAAGTGCCAAGTGATGGAGAACCTTGACAAAAGTCCACTGAAGGTCAAATCAACCAAACCATAATCCATAATCCATTTGCAAAATTAATCCAAAAAATAAACCATCTTCAATAAACCATAATAACATGTAATCAAACCTATGTATCCATCAACTTGTAATCAAATTTGTGTATTCATAAAACCAAATGGAATCTTCCATTCATTAAATAGACTTCGAAACTTGAATTCGACAACCTCATCAATATCCCCCCTATTAACTGAAAGGAGAGAAATCAGTTTAATTTGATGTACCCCTTAAAAGTGAAAAGGTTTAATCACATTGTCATTGAGTGGAATTTGAAGACACGATATTCAACTCAAAAGATAAATCACGTGGGCCCCAATCATTCCCTAAAATATCAAAATAAAAAATAATCCTGACCATGTGTGGTAGAAACGGGTCCTCGCAAACATGTCTCAACGTGTGAATGAAGCTGTCGATAGAATCTCTTCAATAATTTGGCTTTCAAAATTCAATGCCAATTACTCATCCATCTAAAGTGTAATTGTTTTTGTTGTTTCTTCTTCTTTGGTTGACACATGTCTAATAAGTGATTTATCTTACCACAAAAATTACATGGATGAATATCAAAACTATTTTATTTATGATTGGAAATTTGTTGACAATGTTGGCACTAGACAATTTCTTCATCAAATTGATCATCATGATTAAAAAAACCGCAATACCTACTTCAATAACAAAATTTTGAGTAATTGCATCATCATCAATATTTGACTTAATTGCATCAACATCTTCATCTACATCTACATCATTAGCTTGATCGTCTCTAGTTGCAACATCATTTTATACTTGTTTCTTATCATGATCCTCAAGGTTTTTTGTTTAATCAACATCTTTCATGAAACCTCCACTAACAAATGTAACCCGTTGTCAATAATTAAGAATATGAAAGAAGTTATCATGGTTCTTTACATATCCAAAGCCATATCTATTTTGTTTAAACTCCAAGGCTTCCCAGTGTCGAATGGTTTTAAATGATTTATCCTCAAATTCCTTGATTTCAATAGTTGTTGAAGTGGATTAATTCAACTCATCTTCTTTCTGTTTAAGTTCATTTTCCTTCAACGTTGTATTAACTTCAGTGTATCAAAATAAACATATTCTAACTCATAATCATCATGTGCAACTTAATTTTCTTATTCCCTAGTGTTTCCTTGAAGTGACTTTAACTTTTATTTCAATAACTTTATTTGTGTTGTATGCATATTCACCTTCTTGTTCATTACATGTAAGAAGGTAAGAACTGTTGGTAATTGTTTATTTTCTCAAACAAATTTTAGATTCACGAGCATTGTTGATTAGTGAGTGTAACTTTTTAAGGAATTCTTCAATGCGTGGCATTCTGAAGTGAAATATGTATTCTAAGAAACACCCTTTTGAACCTCCTTAATCAATTTTAGGAGGGTTTACAATGTACACAATTAAATGGTTTATTTACAAAAAAGATTGCATTACAATGTCACCAAAAAATGAAAAAGACACTCCAAACTCTTGCACAAAAACTTTAGAAATTGTAAGTATAAAATACGTTTTAATGATTTGCGTCCATTTGATGACAAGTGTGTTATCTAGTTTCTTGTGTTTCTATACTTTATATTTGTAGCCTTATTTTCATGATGTAAATGGATTTTTGTCTTTCCATAGTATGCTACAACTAACACCATTAGTAAGTAAAATACTCACATAAAAAGCCTAAAACACCCTTATTCAATTTCTAGGCTAGTCTAAAAACACAATAAATAAATTTGTTAAATAAGAAGATGCTCAACTCCTTGTGACTCCCAAAAACACCTTATGATGCATTACAAATTTTAAGAAATTGAACCACCTTTTAACTCGTTGCTCCATATAACTCCAAAAAAATACAATTACACTTTATATCACATTACAAATTTCAAAAAGTGATTAAAAAATATTTGTGAAAACACTCTAACTCGAGACCCTTTTATCTTACTAAAGTAACCTTCGAACATGAATTACAATAAAAAAAGCTCCTTATAACTCCTTCGAAATAAGGAAAAAATCATGCATAAATACCATCTACCAGCATAGGTCCTTTTACCTTCAAACTTTAAAATTTTATTTGAAATAAGGAAAAAATCATGCATAATTGCCATCTATCACCATGGGTCCTTTTACATTCAAACTTTTAAAAATATTTTATCAAAATTACAACATGCAACCAAACCTTCATATATCGTTTGTGTTTTATCTATTATTATTATTATTCTCTGCCAAGGTAGGGTTATACAAATCCATAGTAAGTCAACTAATTTTGACGTGTAATAATGAAATTTCCAATTTTTTTTTAAAGTTTCATAAAATTTTATTATTAAACTTAATATTTTTAAAAATTTAAATAATTTCTAAATTTTTAAAATTCATTGGTGTGCTTTTTATTGTGTATTACATTGTGGATAGGATATAATTTGTGATGAAGTAGCCACAATAAACAAAATTAAAAAATAAATATAATTAATTTATAAAACAAAAAATGTGATAGCACCACTAAGCATCTTATTTACCAGACAAACTCTTCTTTAAGGCGACCCTGAAAATGTAGCCTTTCAATTAGAAACATGCATGGATGATGGAAAGATGTTGATTGATTTTTTCTCATAGAAGTTCTAAAAAGGATTAATAATTTAAGTTCTTCCATATTTTTGTTCATATAAGTTATTTCATATTTTTGTTATCGAGAAATGTTTCTTCATTTACATATATACAATTACGAGTTGGGGTTTTATAGTCTCTCAATCTCTGCAAAGAACTATATTACATATCCCTTGTACATGCATCATCCTTTTTAACTCTTGGCTTATTACTGCATATTTAAAAATATATTACATATATGATATGCCTTGTACATGCATAATCCTTTTTAATTCTTGGCTTATTACTGCATATTTAACAATGTTTTAGGAGTATATTTTGCATCAAGGTTTCCTTTTATTAGTTTTAGAAAGTATTATGGAGAGAACGAAAGCAAGTAGAGAGTATTGTAATTTTTTTAGTGCTCACTATTGATAATAAATTAGCTTCACCCTATATCCAATTCTTTTTAGTTATTTATTTCTCATGAATGTGAATGCCTTTGTAATATTTATATATAACTTACATAATTTAAAACCTTTGTTTACTATTTTATCTCTATGTTTAAGCTCTGTTTGGGGTTACGAAATGCTCTATGGTTTATCAAAATCTAATACATTACTTGAAACCCTGATGGGATACTTGATCTCTGTTTTTATGTTCTTGTCATTGTAGTTTTGAGTTTCCTTCCACTACTAGTTAGGGCTTCTCTCTAAGGCTCATAATGTGTGCAATCTGCTCCCCTTCTGTGCAATCTACTTGAATGGATGGAAATTAATAAGCTGCGTTGGCTTGGTTGATTCACTGTACCCAGGTGATTAGATTTTATCCCTTCGGGTAAGTAGTTATCCCTTCCTTTGAATAAGACATCAAGTTTTCAATCTTGTAACACATGCTTATCTAAAGTCAAATTAGGATGCAATGGAAGGTCTAAATGTGGAGTGGCTTAGCTGGCCCTCTTTTCTTCCTTCCCAATATGCTCCTTGTCGTGTATGTGATCAATGAATAATGAACAACTTTAACATCAGTGCGATGGGTTACCTGATCTCTCATTTTAATCTCTTGTTGTTCCATTTTTTGAGTTAAGAAATGTTCAGTTATTTGGAAGATTTTTTTATATATTCAAACTATTAAGTAATTTGAACAATTGAAAACTCACGTGGTGTACTCTGAGTGGATTCATTTTCCATAACTTTCTTGGATCTTATTTTGTCCTTAGGGTACTAATTTTATATATAATATTTCTATGCCTTATCTTCTTATTTTGCTCATAAGTGATATTACAAGGCTGGTAAAGGGAGTTCTATGTGTTTCAGCCTACTATGCATTATTTGGATTATTGGGTCTTTAGTCTATTTATTTTGGTTGTAAGGGGAGTTGCAGGTTTCTGTAGCTTGGTGATAATCACAGTAATAGGGAGTCATGGCGATGAGGGTTTTGCAGTCATCTCTGTCGGCATACACTCTGCGTTTTTGTCCCTATGGCGAGGCACTGCCATGACCCAGTTTTAATGTTTTCGCTTGCTTTGTGGTTTGCCTGCTCCCCGCTTTTTTGGACTGTTCTTTTCTGGGGTGGTGTAGTCATATCTACTAGTTACTCCTTGCTACTCCTTTATAGGTTTAGGGTTTATCCTTTGGGCTTTTGGGTTTGTTTTATATCTGTGCTTTATCAAGTGTGGAACCGGCGACTGGAGTTCCTCCTCCTCAGCAGAGGACTAGTACCAACCAGTCTCAAAAAAAGTGGGAACTTGTTGGGGTTTTTTTTGAGCAGGTTCTTGGTTGACCCTTACGTGTCTTCGTGACGTCTTCGTTCCACTTTCTTCTCGGGTGGCGTGGTTTATGGGTTTTGTCACGTCGTTTTCCTTCCCCTGCCACCCTTGGGGAACCCGTGTTTTATGGGCTTTGACTTTGTTCTATTTTTTACTCTTGGGTTGTATATTTGTATACAGTATCCATGATTAAAGGTGCCCTCACTTCTTTCTGTTGACAGTTTTTCTGGGTTTACTACGAAGCATTGACTTCGTTTCATTTCACTCTTGGGCTAGTTTACTTGTTTTCTGTACCCATGATTGAGGGTGCCCTTACCCCTTTTTGTTGTCAGATTTTTTGGGTTTTCTTCGTACCCTCATGGTTTATTATTTTTGGGCTTTCTGCACTAGGGTTTACTGGGTAGGTCTTGGTGGTTTGATTCTTGTTTCCTTGGGTTGTAACCCTAGGGTGTTGTTCCTAACCCTGGTTTCCCATGGACTCTTGTTTTTGTTTATCTACACTAGGGTTGTCGCCCTTAACCTTGGTGATCTGTGCCTGTTGACTTTTGGGTGAAGGGTTTATGTTGTCAGGTTTTGTCTTTCTCCATTTTGGTCCTATGTCAGGTTACAAGGATGAGGCTCCTCCCCTATCATTGAGTGTTCCACTGTCCACCCTGGCTCGCTCTCGACGTCGGAGAAATGCAAAAGCTCATAAAGTCTTGGAGGGGAAGCCTCATTTTGTTCTAGGTCATGATGTATATATGGATCGAGTGGAAGCTCTGTGCTCTCGGGCTCTCATTTCCAGACTGGATTACTGTCAGTTGGGGAAAAATAATTGGATTGCTTGGGCCACGAAGAACTGGAAGCCTCTTTTCTCTTACGTGCTTACGATCAGTTTGCTAGCAAAAGGTTGGCTGGTTATTGTCTTTCTGGAAGACCCACATGCCTCGTCTGCTTAAACTCTCTTTGGCACATTGGAGAAGGCTCTTTGGTTCTGGATCACTGGCATGTTCACTTTGATCCTTTACGGGAGCGGGTTAAAAACGACACTTGTGGGTCTTACTGCTAGGTTTACCTTTTCCTCTGTGGAGTCACTCTCTGCTTGAGGGTGTAGGTAACACTATTGGTCATTTTGTTGCGGTGGAAGAGTACTTTATGCACTCATTTGATAAGCGGATGGAAATATTTTGGTGGAAATGGACATATCTGTGGACTTGCCGGCAGAAGTTGAGATTCTATGTCATGAGCGCCTGTTTTTGCAGCGACTATATTATCTCGACATACCCTTCAGGTGTATTTGTTGCAGGGAAGTTAGTCATCTGTGAAGGGAGTGTCCGGTTCTTTGTCAAGGTGCGGCATCCCCTCAATCTCATCCTTCTCCTTTGGTGCGGCAGCCTTCTCGTTCCCCTCACGGTGCCATCTCGACTTGTCCTTCCTCCCATGCTAAGGCTTCGCCAGCAAAAGGTATTTACGAAAATGCATGCTCTTTTTTTGATGATGCATCGGAACAAGAAATCATTCTCCTAGATTCTGTGGCATGTTCTGGTTCTTTACCCTCTTCTACTGAGGCCTCTGTGCCTTAGGGGTCTCTCCCTTCTCTTGTTTCTGACCACTCTCTTGGCTCCAAGGAGGTTCTTTCCCCCCTTCAATCCCCTTCACCTTCTCTGAGGCCCACTTCTCCACCTCTCCCCTATGTGCCACCTTCTATCTTCTCTGATTCTGATTATCCACCTCTCGCTGGACTACGCCCTCAGACTAATTCTTCCTCTCCTCGTAGCCCCGTCACCCCCCCCTCCTTTGGAGACCCTTCCTTACAAGTTTCTTTGGATATATTTTTTGCTAAAACACCCCTGTCACCTTTGGTATTACCTTTAGACTCCATCCGGTTTGAAAATGTCACTATTCGGAAAAAAAAAGAAGAAGGTCCCTCTCTTGCCTTCTGATTTATCCCCACCCACCATTCAGTTTAGTCCTCTGTCATCCAGGCTAAAAAATGCGGCACGTCATCAACCACTCTCCCCTCATCGGGTTCTTAGAGCAAAGATACCCTCTCTGAATTGTTCTTGATGAAAATACTATTCCTTAATGTTCGGGGCCTGGGAGGTTTGGCCAAACAAAAAAGCCTCCATGATCTTTTTGTTTCTCTTTCTCCTGATTTAATCTTACTTCAAGAGACTATGAACAACACCTATCCTGCACTGTTAGCTTTCTCTAAAATTTGTCCAGGATGGGAATTTTGTGCAATTAGCTCATTTGGTCTCTAGGGGTGTATTCTTTCGGCGTGGAACCCCCTTCGTGTCAAATGTAAAGCCTTTCGTACTATTGCGAGTATTCTCCTTCAAGCTCGCTTTCATGGCTCCTCCTCCCCTCTTTCCATACTCAATTGCTATGGGCCTTATATTAATCGCAAACCTTTCTAGATTGTGGTAGCTAGGGGAGGCCTTCTTTCCCTTCCCAATCTAGTTCTTGCAGGAGATTTAGATCTAACCCTACTTGATCCACTTGGGCCCTTCTTCACGCATCTTTTTTCGTCTTCTTAGTTGATCGACATTGCTCCCTCCTGTGCGAGGCCCACTTGGCGGAATGGCAGGTCTGGGGAAGAAGGTATATGTAAAAGGCTTGACAAGTTCTTACTTTCTATCAACCTAGTTGACCTTCTCCCTAGGCTTAGGGTTTGGACTTATCCTTCGTTGGTATATGACCACTATCCTGTTCTTTTTGAATGGAAGGAGGATACTATCTCTTGTCCTTTCCCTTTCAAGTTTAATCACTCCTGGTTATCCAACGAATATTTTGTAAACATGGCCAGGGCAGAATGGCCTCTTCTTCCCCTTAGGTCTTCCACTTCTGGGATGGAGGATCTCTCACTGAAGCTTCGTATCCTGAAAGAGAAAGTCAAAGTTTGGACGCATAAGAAAACCCTAGAGATGAAAGGTTAGATCATTCTCATTGATGAGGAAATTAATAATCTCTTAAATTCTTCCTCCACGGGTCTGTTAATCCTTTTTGAACACAACAGGTTCCTGGCTCTTAGAGAAGAGTTAAAAAGATTGAGGGATCATGAACTTCAATTTGCCAGGCTCCAAAGCAGGATGACCTAGGATACTCTGGGTGACACAAATACCAAATTTTTTCACTCCGTGGATTTTGCTAGGAGGAACCATAATGCCATTTGGGGCTTGGTTGATGAGGGAGGCAATATGATTGAGGATGATAAAGGTTTAAAGGAATTGGGAGTCAAGTATTTCAAGCAGATCTTTAGAGATGATAATCAGACCAATATTGAGGCACAGCTGAAAGTCATTCGCTTATTCCCCTCTTTTCTACAACATGAGGAAATGGTGTCTTTCACTTCCAAGATTACCTTGGAGGAAGTGGAAAGGGCATTAAAATCCTTCAAAAAAGATAAATCTTCTGGTCCCGATGGATGGCTAGTGGAATTTTTCCTGGCTTTTTTTGATCTCTTGGGGGATGAACTCATCAATTTGGTTGAAACATCTAGGCTAGAATGCAGAGTTATCCCATCTTTGAACTCTACTTTCATTGCTTTTATTCCCAAAAAGGATAAACCCCTCTCCTTTGCTGACTTCAGACCAATCTCTTTGTGTAATCTGGTTTATAAACTGATCTCCAAGGTGGATTCCCAGTGCCTTAAGCCTTTCTTAGAAAAGTTTGTCTCTCCTCAGCAATTTGGGTTCTTAAAAAATAGATAGATCTCTGAACCTTTGGCCATTACACAAGAAGTCCTCCACACTGTCAAAACCAAGAATAGATGTGCTCTTATTCTTAAGCTGGATCTTTCTAAATCCTTTGATAGGGTGAACTGGTCCTATCTCAGACTCATTCTTCTTCAAATCGGTGTTCCACTAGTGGGTGTCAACTGGATAATGGGTTGTTTGTCCTCTGCAAAATTTTCTCTGCTTGTTAATGGATCTCCTTCTAGATTTTTCACTGCTTCCTGTGGTATTAGGCAGGGCTGCCCATTGTCTCCATTGTTGTTTATTCTTGTCATTAAAGGGCTCAGTCTCTTGATTGATGATGCTCGTAGGAATGGGAAGATCAAGGGAATTAGGATATCTTCCCAGCTCTCTCTCACTCACCTTCTCTTTGTAGATGATGTGATAATGTTTGGCATTGGTACCTTTGAGGAGTGGGTTGCTTTTAAAGTTAATTTGGAGACCTTTTCTGCTGCTTTGGGCATGTGTATTAATATGGATGAATCCAGTTTTCTATACAACAACGTTGAAGATGGGATTTTAAACAGGATCTCTGGCTCTCTCTCCTTCAAATACGATCATATATCCTCAGGTTTTAATTACCTTGGCTACTTTTTAAAACCGTTGGGTTATCTGGTTAAATATTGGCACTGGCCAATTAAGAAATTTGAGAAAAGAATACAGCATTGGTCATTCTGACTTCTCTCCATTGGGGGAAGACTTGTCTTGATAAAAGTTGTTCTTACTAGTCTGCTAGTGTATTGGATGGCTCTGGTTCATGTACCTACATCCATCCTAGATAAGCTCAGAAGTTGGATATTTTCCTTCCTATGGGGTTCTTTAGGGGATAGTAAAAAATTCTATCTTGCAGATTGGCTAACATTATCTAAACCTTCATCTCTTGGAGGTTGGGGCATAAAACATTTGGGCTGGTTTAGCATTTCCTTGCGCCTAAAGAGATTTTGGTTAGCCCTAAATGGGAATGGAATATGGTTCAAGATACTATTTATGAAATATTTAAAAAATGTTACTGTGGTATCCTGGATACGAAACAAAGCCTTCTCGGTTAGGGGCATATCTATGATCTGGAAAGACTTCATGCATACCTTATGTTGGCTTGGCAGAGCATTTACCTGGCATGTTGGAAATGGGGAGACTATTCGGGTGGGCTTGGATCCGATAGTGGGAATGGGATCATCATACTCTCTCCCATTAGATTTGCGTGAATACCTGGAGGACTATGGCATACTTACGCTGGATCAGGCTATAAATCAATCCCTTGATGCTAGGCACTATTGGTTCACTGCTGAAGATTTAGATTTGGGAGGAGAATGGAAACTTCTTTGGAACAACTATATATCTGGGATTGAATATGGCTGAATCAGGCTCTCCTACTAGATTGACTCATTATTGTGGTCTTATAAAAACTATGCTGGGAATCTCACTACGGCCCTCGCTTATGATTGCATCTTGCAACATTTATTTGATCTTTCTTCTGACCTGTCCTTTGTACTGAACCTTCTCTGGAAATTTAACATACCAACAAAGATAAGATGTTTCATCTAGCTTCTGATTATGAACAAAGTTTTAACCTGGGACAACCTTCAATGCCGTGGTCGTCAGGGGCCGAGCATTTGCTTTCTCTATAGGAAGGGAGAAGACAAGATTCAACATCTGTTTATCGACTGCTCTTTTACCAAGAGAGACTTTGCATTTCTTCATGAACAGTATGGGATTACATCCCTTTTTAAGGGTACTGTCAGGTCGTACCTTAAATTTTGGTTCAAAATTTTTTCTGCAGTCTCTGCTTTTATCTACTTGCCCCTCTTCCTTTTCTGAAGCATTTGGAAACTAAGGAATGGTTGTATTTTTGACAACCAACAGCCCACTATCTACTCTATCATTCATCAAACTGAAGCACTAATGCATCTCTATTCTGTTCCAAAAAAGAAGGAAAAAATCAGATGCATTGGCTCTTTTCCATAGCTCACCTTCCCATGTGGTTTTTTCGATGGAGCAGCTATTGGGAACTTAGGTGGAGCAGGTTTTGTGATATATTTGAGTGATTCTCATATTTTAAGCTTTTATATGGGCTATGGCAGTAGTACTAATACAATATCTAAGCTTCTGGCTCTCTGGGCTCTCCTTGTTGTGACTAAACATATGGGGATCCCTCTTCTCACTATATTCGGTGATTCCCTTGTCATCATCTCATGGGAAAACATGACTACATCACTAAACTCTCCTAATCTGAGTCACTGGTGTGAGGACATTCAATTTATGTTTCAATCTTTTCCATCAATGACCATCAAGCATATTTATTGTGAGCATAACTAGCAGGCTGACAGTCTCTCAAAAAAGGCTCTATCACTTGATACTGGTTTCAGAAACTTTTTAGAATATTTGGATGGCATGATCATTGATCATGGAAACTTTCAGCTATTTTAAAAGCTTTGTGTTGGGATTTAGCCCATACTTTTTTGCACAAAATTATGTTTATGTTGTTCAGAATCCTAGCTGACTTGAAGAGACTCTTAGCCTTCTTGTTATGCTCATGACTAGTCTATTTCATGGTCATTTGATCCTGAATTTTTTGCAACTTCTGACCTGTTTACAGGAATGATGATAAAAATCCTGACCTTGGCAGGCTCGTTGTCCATTAATGCTCATGCTCTTGGTGACATGGTATGTATCACTGTATCTATAGTGATTAGAAGGTCTCCAAAGTTTATAAGTTTCTCAGTTGATGGATTGCCACAACAGGCAGAATGTATATGATGTCTTTTGATTCAATTATGAATATCAAGGTCTCGTATTTTTTCTTCTGAAAAAAAAAGTGATATTACAAGGATGGAAATGGGTGTTCTGGTTGTGACCATACAACGGTACAAGGATCGAAATGGGTGTTCTGGTTATGACCATACAACGGTGAAAAAAGTTGGTTAAATGTTATTTTAATGGTATAGAATTGAAATGTTTTTTTAAGTTAATGGAGTGTCTCATGCTCATTTATTTTATTTTCAATATTCACGAGTGAGTGAGTTATTTATTTATTTTTATTACATCGGTTATAAATTTAGTAGTTTCAGAATAGAAGATATATTGAGAACTAAAAACTTGGAATTTACTATGAGAACTACACGGACAAAGAGCATGAAAAGGTTGTAATGATTTGTTAGTATAGATATATATGATAATTTATATAAACTATAACTTTTAATATAAATATTAATTTTAGGTATTATATAAGATTTATATTTATATGCTACAAAATATTTCAATTGTTATTTAGTTATTGTGTGACAATTCTTAACTCCTTAACAGTTTTAATGATATGTTTTTAAGGCAGTTTGAACTATGTTTTATGATGATTTTATACACTTAAATTGTAAGTTTTCAAGACTATACTATTATGTGGTTTAAATGATGTAGATTGGTTAAAATTTATTATCATCATAGATCTATTTTAAATCTAAAAAATGTTTGTATTTAAAGAGATTTGATCTCTCTTAATACATAATAGATTTAGAGTTAATATGTTGTTTCTTATTGTTAAGATAAGTCTAAGTTAATTGTATTGAATTAATATATTGCCTATATCATTTTCTATTTATTATTTATACACAATTGATTTGATTTTCTTACAAAAGTTTAAAAACAATATTATATTGAATATATTTTTGTCAATCTTAATTATTATTTGTAATCATGAATAATATACACCACAATCAACTAATATATCAATAAAATATTCTGAGTTTTTTAGTCATTTTTGTTATTTGTTTTCTAAATTCAAGTAAAATTTAATTTTTAAAATCCAATTATGCCATGTTTACAATAGTTTATCCAATTTGGAGAATTAGTTCATTTCAAATTTCATTTGTTTGGGTCATTTTCAATTTTAGTTTAGAATAATTTTTTTTATTCAAATGAATCTTGTTCTAAGTGGAAATTAAGAGTATTAATTGCTGGTTTTCATTTGCTAGCATTTTTATCACTGTGATTAATAGTCTAGTTTTAATTAAATTTTGAATAGCCTCTAAATATATTACTACGATGTAATATTCGATTAATGGTTAGCAATTTTTTATTTTATTTTAAGATTGATTCATATGAATCTTATTCTAAGTGGAAATTCAGAATATTAACAAGTGGTTTCATTTGTGTTTTTATCATTGTGTGATGGACAAACATACACAATACACTTAAAAAACAATTTGTAATTAAATAATGATTCATTTACATTATGTGTAGGGGTAGAGGCTATGCTTAATAATGATATGTTTCTTTTAATTCATTTTCTTCATATCCCAAGCATTGAATGATTATTTTCTTTGTTTAAACAAAGTGCAATGCATTTTGTAGAACATAGATAATAGAAATCCATAAGAGAACTAACTCTTTGAAGTCATAGAATGGGCCATCAATCTCTAGCACCAATGACATTAATAGTCAAAACATAGAGATAAAGTGCCTAGAGGCATTGGAGAAGAACACACAGAGATATTTTATTATTCACCATAACAAAATTTAAGGATAGAGTGAAAAAGGAGAGAAAAAGGTGTTGAGTATGATTGTAATATTGTTTTGCTATTTTTTTTCACATGAGAATAAGTGACCAGGAAATCCACCAATAATACTTCCACATATTTCATGGATGGTAAGGGTGGCATTCAAAAAGAAGGCCTAACAATGAAGGACTAGCTTGAACCCAACTAATGAGCTCCCCTCTCTCTAGAAAGGTGTGGATACATCTTACCAATTGAAATATACCTTGGGGCTAGTTTATTAATTGTATTATTAATAATATTGTAATGGTTATTACTAAAAAGGATTAAGAAAAAATTGAATTATATGGTTTGAAGTAGTTTGATTATATTATTGTTTAGCTTAATAATTTTATATCTAACAATATTGTAATAGTTTAGTTTAGTGTATTTTATGATATTGGTAATTATTTAATTTATTATGTTGGTGGGGTGATCAATTTTCTTATATAGAATTTTAAGTTGAATCAATTATTTTTCTTTAATTATAATTTTAAAAATTAAAATTATTATTTTTCATAAATATTTTTAGTTTGAAATATTTTCTTACTGCAATTGCATATTATAATAATGAAGTATGAGTTGAATTTAGAGATAAAATTTTATAATATATTTATAATGAAAAAAATTAAATTTATTTTTTTTATAATGTTTTTAATTTGTGTTTTTTTATAATGATGAGTTTAACTTTACTCTATTGAAAACTTAAAAATTGATATTAAATTAATTCACTTGTTTTAATATTTTATATAATAATAGTTTTCAATATTAATTTTTTTTTTTTTTTATGTTTTGAATTATTTATATTATATTGTTACATATTATTTGAATTTTGATATAAATGTTTAAATATTTTTCTCATGAAAAAATATTAAATTTCAATTTTTATTTGGGTTTTTTATAATTTTAATTATTTTATTAATTTTATTAATAATGAAATCAATTTTTAAATATTTTTTTTATCAAAAATGGTATAAATAAATTATTTTATTTTGTTTAATTACAATTTCAAAAATAAAATAAAAAACACTCCTCATTGCCGTAATTATAAATTATAAATGTTTGTATTTTTAATAACTATACTTAATAACCTATGTTATATTAAATATCGAGATGGATTTAGATATGTTTCTACTTATTAATGATTAAAGTCGATAACCCATATTAAATACTGTGAAATGGATTTAGGTTTTTATGGAAGTCTATTAAAATAAAATCACAAACTTTTGTCATCATGTTTATGATTAAACAATTATTAAATTATTAAAAAGGTTATTTTTTCCTAAATTTTTTTATTTTTTAATTTTGAAAAATTTAAGCAATAATTTTTTTTTTAAAACTATTTGGTATATTTATTAAACCCCCACTATTTTGGATAAAATTATGACATTATACAAATTGAATTTGGAAATTTCAATTTTTTTTTACATGTCAATTTGAAATTAAATGAAAAAAAATGTTTCAAAGTAAACAAATTTGGTTTACTAGAACAAACCAATCACATTCACTTAGATTTCCCATAATGTTCTTTCTTGATGGATCTTAAATCCTCGGCTTGATAATACACTTTGGAAGAAGCAATGTTTAAGTTTGGTCCATTGAGCATAAAAGGCTAATAACAACCTCTTAAAGGAAATGGAAACAAATTAAACAAAGTTGAGATGGCATGGCTTAATTGAATAATAGAAGGAGAAGAAATTCACATGAATGATTTAGATTACTTATAGATTGGGCCATCGAGGCTCGACTGTTTGTGCAATCTAATGATCTCGAGGGACAATAAAACAAAAGTTTCCTACAAACGAGTGACAAACGATGAGATATATCACATGCAACTTTCATCTTATGATCTTCATGGTTCATTTAAATATACATGTATAGAATGTAATAGAGGGTTCCTCGTCACAAATGACAGGAGATCAACTGAGAAATTCTAATTACACACTGTCAACCATTTGTGTAAAAATACATGTGTAGGAGGCAATTGAATGTGGTAAAAATGAGAGCCTTTGAAATTGATAAATCTATTTCTACATTAAAACAATAATTATATATATTTACTATTATTGTTTAAACAAATGTATGATTGATTTTAAACTATATAATTTTTAATTTTATTTATACAAATTAACTTAAATCAATGAAACATTTTCTTTAAATTATTTATTATAATTTATCGAAGTTATTTTCTTCATCATAATATATGCATCCACCTTCATGTTTAAAAAGTCTCTATAAACTTTCCATTCTCATGATGATTTGTACAAAGCCCTTCAACATTTCTCAATCTACATAACTTATAGTTTAGCTAAAATTGTAAATCCATACCATGAAAGATGTTTCATAGAATTATTTAAGATGCAAAATCTTCTTATTATACTCGAGGTTTAAGTTTTATATAGTGGGAAAAAATGGTTTCATGCATAGCCTTTTATTATGTTCCTGGCAGGGAATGTATATGAATCGGTTAGGTCAATTAATTCGAGAGACATATTTAAATTTTTAGTTTTCAAATGTTGTTAATATAGTTTGCTTAATTTTTATTTTTTAAATTTTTTAAATTTTTTAAATTTTGATTTAACTTAATTTCTATTGGTCTTTTGCAGGTGACGTTTGCTTGGTTCTTTGTGCCCCAAGACCCGGCGGCGTGATAACGTAAGCAATGGCATTGGAAAGAAAAATTCCTACTGCAGCAACCGTTCATTGCAATTTATAGTAAATCCCATTGTAATTGATGATTGACACTATAGTCTATGCTGACAAACTCACATGCTATGACATCTATCCCTGGCATCAAATGGCTCATCCTCCATCTGTCTTCTTTCTTGTCTACACATCTACCATACATGCAGAGCTTAACGTGTTGCATTATAAACATGCAACTGCCCAAATGTTCTTCTTTCTTGTCTATGCATCTACCATACATGCAGAGTTTAACATGTTGCATTATAAACATGCAACTGCCCAAATGTTCCTCGAAGGTTCTTTGCCAATCATGCATCTGGTGTGAATCCTGGCCATCTTAACTATTTCTAGCCTATTTTCAATTATTTTTTTTCAATAGTTTTTGCAAATGTGTTGTGCCAATAATCACCTGATCTCGGCTCTCTTTTTGCATTGCCCTTCACGAGTGTTTCTATCCCCCTATCGTCTAGGCCTTTAATTGAAATGGATTCAACTTTGGTAGTTTTCAAGCGAGACGATACACCAATACATTTCAATGTTCTGCAAGCTCCAGGTGTAGCCATTTCTTATTCATAACATGTATTTCTCATTACCTTATCGCATTCCCTTTAATTCCAAGTTATTATCTCCTCTGGGCAATGAAGTAGCACTAACAAATCCTAAAGCTCCCATGGTTTAGTACAATCACGATCCAATCGATAGGTTATAAACTGCTTGAATGAGGGGAAATCCAATACTGCCAATTTTGAAGGTTTTACACCCAACTTCATCCCCAGTGGCATAACTCCAATTCGTGATCCTCGTGCTTTGCAAGAGTATCTCACCTTACCTGATGTGGAAAAGATGTTATGCTCCTTATTCTTATCATTTTCTCCTCTAGCATCATTATTATGCTTGTTTAAGCTGGCTTTTCTCTGTATGCGTTTTGCTTTTCTGTGAATGCTTTTTTCTTAAGCTTTTGTGTGAGATTTTTTTGTCTGTATCTGCTACACCTTTTAAATGACTCGAAAGCTCCGTTTATCAACTTCCATGTATCAAGCCATTGAGAGTCTTTCTCTATATATAGGCATTCGAACAGGGCAGCACAATTTTAATAAATGGTGTTCGAACGGTGTGCTATGTCAGGGAGAGGTTGTGCATTGCATTTTTTTTTGTGAGCTTTGTTGTCGTGGTGAGGTTGCGAATCAAAATTTTTAGTGAGTTTTACTCTGCTTTCACTATGTCCTTGTTTATTGGTTCTGCGTGTGATGCGTGTGATTCATTCTGGTTTCTTTTTCCTTTTGGTCTTCTTTGTGTTTCTATGGTGCATTGCTGTATTTTATTAGAATATCGGTTTTTGTGATTTCAGACTTGTTTCTTTGGTTTCCTTTATTGCTATATATTTCATTATTGTTGTGTATATATTCTAGTTTTGCAATGTTTGAGAGTAAAAATTGTATATCCATGAATTTTGAGAGTAAAACTTGTTTATCCATGAATTTCATCAGTAGACGCATTTCTACCATGACCAATTAATGATTCATAACTAGGGATGGAGGGGATGGAGTTTGAGCGGTTCTTGAGGATACCATGTAAAAAAACCGTTCGCAAACAAATTTTCTCATGCTAAAGCTTCCATTCAGTTGATGGCAGTGTTTTTAATAGAAATTGAGGTTAGGGTTTCTAAAATCGAAAGGATCAAATTTGTTTTGAAACATTATCTTTAAATGAAGATATATTTTAAATTTATGTTGTTATTATATCCTTGTAACTATAATTGTATGAAATATAGATGTTTAGCTTCTGGATGCTACAGAGGATTTGTTATAATTGAAGCTGAGTTGAGATGAAGCTCGAGTTGATATTTAATGCAGTTCATAAATCTGCCAAGTGTTCGGGTTGATATTTAATACAGTTCATAAATTTGCTGAGTATTCTTTCATCGATTCATTATTTTGACAAAGTGATGCATGGTTTACTAAAAATGCAATAAAGAGGGGATTAGTAGTCATTAATTACCTACTAAATCTCTTACAGTCATGCCGATGTTCATCCTTTTTCATGATGTCAATGCTTTCAATTAATACCTTAACTAATTATTGATTTGTGTCATATGACAGAGGAATAGACCATGAGTGGGACTACCCCATCCAAGAAATTTGTCTCCTTATGTATGTATATAGGCTACTATGTCTGTAACAAAAGTGATGTAAATTCTCATTATTTCAGTCGAAGTAGTGATAAATTTTCTTAACAAATGATCTATATAATATATTAGGAAGGAATTTCAATATCTTTTAGTCTCTTGCAAAAACAATTGATAAGATATCCAAAATAAAATATAAATTCGGCAAATTCATCTCCTTATGTATGTATATAGGCTATTATGTCTATCACAGAAGTGATGTAAATTCTCATTATTTCAGTCGAAGTAGTGATAAAATTTTTTAACAAATGATCTATATAATATTTTAGGAAGGACTTTCAATATATTTTAGTATCTTGCAAAAACAACTTATAAGATATCCAAAACAATATATAAATTCGGCTCACTCCCATCACTTGCATAAAAGCAATAATGATTTACCATTATCAATGGAACTCCAGCAGTAGGAATTGAAAATTGTTGAAGGTGGGTATTAATTGAACGCCTCCTCGGTAATTGCAACGACCGATTGTAAAGATATTTCTTGGAATGAAATTACTCATTTCTAGACGTTAGAGACTGTAGATGTAGATTGTAGACCTACGCTAGATTTGTACTCAAAACTCTGAGTGAAGTGTAGATGTGGCCGGAACCATAAAATTGGCTCAGTTCATGTAGATGTCAAGTGACAAAGGCTCTCGACTTTGTGGTAAGATATGATCTTGTTGATGGATAGCTAGGCCTTCTTGCTGGAATAGCTGGAAGGGTTGTTGATATAAATTTAAAAGGTAAATCTAATCATGTATTATAGAAAACCTCATAATGATTTATCTTTTATCTTACGTAGGAATGGAGATCTAAAATCTTGTATTTAGTATTATTTTGTTGTACAAACGTGAAGTGTAATTAACGGACTTGGTAAATTAATTTCTAGAGACTCCATTTCAACTGCAATCTTTTAATGAAAACTCTGAAATCTGCCATTTAATATTATTTTGCAAAATAAAGGTAAAGTGTAATTAATGGATTTGATAAATTAATTATTTTCCAAAATAAAGATGAAGTGTAATTAATGGACTTGGTATATTAATTCCTAGACACCTCATTTCAATTCCAATCTTTTAATCTTTAATGAAAACTCAGACAAATCTAAGTTTGCCAGCAAGCTTCATAACTCCTTTGTAATGATATTGGTGTTACCAGCATCTTAAAACTTCTTAATAATGACCCATTTATGGACACATTATAAAAGGTATGAAATGGAGACACGTGGGTAAATGTTAATTTAAAATTAATTCTATAATAGGAATTATTAAAATATGTTAAATATCAATTTATTTGGACGAGCGTTTGAGTCTGGATAACTCCTATTTAGCCTTGGGAAAACAAGTTTGATTTTGTAATATTTATCCAATTTGAAAATGAAGCTTCAACAATAAGTTATATATATATATATGTGTGTGTGTGTGTGTGTGTGTGTGTGTCTTTATTAATGAATATATATTATTAATAATATATTATTTGCAAATTTATTGCAATTAATATTTATATGAATGATTTTTTATGTTTTATTGTTGTGATTATGTCACATTAAAATATAATGTGATAATGTTGTTATTATTACCACAATTCTTCTTAAAGATTAAAAAAAAATGTACTATAAAAAAATGTACTATACATATATATATTTTGATTAAAAATTAGGTAAAGGTATTAGAAGAAAATATATTAAAAGAGAATTATACGATTAAAAGAAATTTTATTGGAAATTTTGTATAAAATATAATATTAAAATACAATTATATTGTAAACATAAAATAATATTACAATTACAGTTTTTATATTTTGTATATATACTATTTTAAGATATAAGAAAAAACAAGGTACAAAAGGGAAAAAGTCACATTATAGGATTTAATGTAATTAAGAAAGTATAAATAGATCCTAAAGATGAAAACAAAATGAGTACGTTCTATAATATTAAATTTAATTAATATACAAGTATAGATGCAAGATAGGTCAGAATAGTGAGCAAATAAGTATTAATTTTCAAGTTTAACCTTACATATTTCACAATGTTGGAGGGCTTGCACTTTCAAATCACACATTTTGATGGTGTACAATGTATGACTATGAGATGATTTTGTTGAGTAAATGAATAGGCTACCTTTAAAAATAAAAAAATAAAAAATTATATATATAAAGAAAACTAAAGATATAAAAATATAAAAACACATAAGAAATAAATAAAATGAAGACTTGGAGTATAAAAGTATATGAAATTTAGTGAACCATAAGTGAAAAGTGGATCATTGTGAAAAATAGTTGGAAAAGTGAAAATAGATGAAAACTTTAAGTTTGAAAAACTTATGAACTGAGATTAATTAGTTAACCTTAAGTGAAAAGTGAAGCATTGTGAAAATTAGTTGGAAAAGTGAAAATAAGTAAAGACTTAATGTTTTAAAAGCATGTGAAATGAGAATAAATTAGTGAATTATAAGATAGGTGGTATATGAATGTTAAGTAGTAATTTTAAATCTTAATTATAATTAAATTAATGAATAGAAATTTGTAAACAAAAATAAATAAATAAATGGTGAAAACTTATTAGATGTTGTTACCTTTGAAAGTATTAGAGATTTAAAAATGAAAATGAAAATGATTATATACAGTTAAATAATTTATATTTGATATTGTAAATATATAAAAGAATAAGGTAAGTTGACATGCGTGTATATATATTAAATAAGGAGAATTAAGAACTTTTTATAGATAAAGCAATTCTTGTGATGCATAACCAATAAATTGCTTCTATTTTGTTAATTGATGTATATATAACTATGTCACTCATGACGCAAAAACTAATAATAAATAATTAAAAATTATTTCTTAGAAACCATTTATGAAAAGCAATTATGAATATTTGATGATACCTTAGTATGTCCTAGTGGACAAGCACCTTAGTTAATTAAGTGAAAAATACACTAACTAAGGTGCTTGTCCACCTAGGACATACTAAGGTATCATCAAGTATTCATAATTGCTTTTCATAAATAGTTTCTAAGAAATAATTTTTTAATTATTTATTATTAGTTTTTGCATCATGAGTGACATAGTTATATATACATCAATTAACGAAATAGAAGCAATTGATTGGTTATGCGCCACAAGAATCTCTTTATCTATAAAAAGTTCTTAATTCTCCTTATTTAATATATATACACACATGTCATCTTACCTTAATTAAGTGAAAAATACACGAATAGTGGAATTCTATACCACCAGTCTGTGGATGTTGAACGGGGTCCGGGTTTTCATTGTATATGGGAGATTTTGATGGTGGGACGACAAAATCAAGAATGGACGACAGAACGTACTTCTGTTAAATTTTTTGAGATTGGAGGTGATTGCAAGTACAACAACATTGATTTTGATTGATATTACTACCCTATGTGGCTGGATGATGAGCAGTGAGGTGATGTGTGGCTTTTTTTAGTGTTTTTTTTTACTTTGTATCTACTTGATTTTTATTGATTACGTTGTCATCTCGGGATTACGCTAATATTGGCCATTAATCCTGTTCTCTGACAGACTGATTACCTGAATGCCATGTGGGCCGTTTTTAAATAGTGATGGATTCCAACACTTTTAACGAGGGTTTTCATCGGTTTATTAGCTGTGTTATTAGATTTGGCAGTGGATCTGGTTTGATATGTCCCTTCGGGCAATTAAATCTATGGCCTGTACTCCTCCAAAAAGGCACTGAGTATTAACTCGGTCTTGGGAATTGGAAAGAAGATCAATCGGACATTGCCAGTCCCTTGTTTGTCTCCACGAGACGTTGCGGGAACCATGGGTTTCTCTCCGGTCTTTCCTTCCACTCCCGTGTCTTATCCATGTTTGTTTGTGCGTGATGCTATGGGTTCTATGGTCTTCTCACTGGTTTTACCATCCGTTCCTGTGCCGATTCATGGTTCTGTGTGAGATGAGGTGGAGGTCATGGGTTTCTCATTGGTTTTCCCTTTCGTTCCTGTACTGAGTCCATGTTTGATGCAAATGGAGGATGGTTCATATTTTAGACGTGATTTGAGGTTGAAGGATTCGGTTGTAGATGGTCCTGGTTCACCTATGCAGAATGTGGATGGAGTTGTATGCATTGGAATGGAGAAGTCACTTCTCGGTCTCAGTCTACAGGTTATTTCAGAATAGATTCATCTGAATTCTCTGCATGATATTTCCCCTGGAATTATCGAGCTGGTAGCTCAGTTTGATAAAGTTTTGGGGTATGGAGGAGATGATTCTGAGTTATCTTTTACTCAGATTCAGCTTTCAGTGTTGGAAAAATCTAATAGTTTGGGTACGGGTCTGGGGTTTGTCTACGATAACCCAGATTTGGAGGACTTAGGTTTTGATATAAGTCTCGATAAGGGCTTTTTGTCTGATGAACAACATGCAGGATTGGAGACTAAGAAGGATGTTGAGGGGATATCCTTTGAAGGTTTTGCTGAGATACTTTTGATATATGATAATATGAAGGTCTGTGGTGCGCAATGTCCTCCGGTGGATTTGGAATCTTGTTTACCAGCTACTTATAAGCGCAAGAAAAAAATAGTTCGTAAAGTGAATATCCCGCTCTTGGTGGTAGGAGAGGATATCGCACTGAATGATATTGTGCTTATTCTTGCTTTAACGCTGGTTGGTAGATTCAGAGGGTGCAAAGTTTCTCCTGTTCGGGTAAAGAATTGGGTTCTTGGAACCTGGAAAAATATCTCATGTCCGGATATTTTTATTCTGCTGAGGGGTTGTCTAGCTTTTATATTCCATTGTGAGGCGGATGCTTCTTGTATACTGACTCGGACATGGAAATGGAACTTTTCCAGTTTAATGCTCAAACGCTGGACTCCTATGTTTGATCTGAGAAATGAGAGGTATGATTCGATGCCAATATGGGTTAAATTACCTAATTTACCTTTTGAATTCTGGTCTTTGGAATTTTTCAAGCTTATTGGTAATACCCTAGGGACTTTCCTGGAAGCTGATCTATCCTTCTTAGAGTCTAGGGTTTGTTGTCTTGGAAGGGTTCTGGTTTTATTAGACCTTCGTAATGGTCTTGCTTATGATATTGATATAAAGCTAGGAGATACTATTTTCAGTCAAATATTGGATTATGTAGGAATACCTTTCAAATGCAACAGATGTCATAGTTATGGTCATTTGGCTTCATTCTGCCATTTATCTTTGAAAAGAAATTATCGGGATGGGATTAAACCAATTTGGAGAGAAAAATTAAAAATTGTCTTATCTGTGGACCCTGAGAAGTTTAAATCTGATTCCGTGAGCCCTAGGGTTGAGGGTTTGGATACTTTCTCTACTGGAAAGATTGATTCTCTGCAATCTTGCTTACAGTCACTCAAACCTCTTAGTTTACCTGAACAGGGTGCGAAGATCACAATCGGTAAATCTGATGAGGGTTTACTGTCTTTTCCTCCGTTAAGAAATTTGGGCCTCATTTCCCCTCCTAAAAAACCTATTACTGGAACAAGATATTTTCTTAGATCCAGTACAAAATTTCCTGGGAATTACCCTTTATCATCCGATTCTGGTATGGGTCGAGGGGCTTCAGGTTTGTGTTCTGATGGTCTACTAATGAAAGAGAGTGATTAGTGTTTTGACAATGGGGCACTTAGAGCAGTGTTATCCCTTGTAAAGGTTACCTTATGATCTTTTTGACCCTAAACTATCATGGTTTGTCTAGTAAACCAAAAAAACTAGCCGTTTGCAGATTAGTTGAAGAACATCATATTGATGTTTTATTTCTGCAATAATCTATGGGTAATGGGGTTTTGTTTGCAGATGAATTAGAATCCATGTTGAAGGGATGGATTTTTTTATCTTTGGATGGACATGGTAAATCTGGAGGTCTTCTGTTGGGCTGGAAATCCATATTTTTTCATCTATTGAATGCTTGGGGTGTGGGTTCGGGCCTCTGTACATCTTTGTTTTCTATTGAACTCAATTTAGATGTTTGTCTAGCCAACATCTATGGTCCATATATTGACAGAGAAGTTTTTTGGAAAAATCTACTGGAGTTGGATTGTATGAAATGTGAAAAATTAATCTTAGGAGGGGATCTGAATTTTTCCATGGGATCACTATCTGAGACTTGGGGTATTAGAGCTAGATCGAATTCCCTATCTGTTTTTTTACTAAAACCTTGGAGACCTATGGGATTCTGGACATTATTCCTACTATCATGCTTCCCACATGGACCAATAGAAGAGTTGGAGCTGAAAGTATATGTAAAATACTGGATAGGTTTCTTATTTCAGCTGATATGCTTGATTTTGATTATTTTTATCGTCAGTGGATGGGTAGTGGTGGGGACTCTAATCATCAACTAGTTTTTCTTCAGATTCTAAATAGGGGCATACAGTTGAAAAGTCCCTTTAAGTTTAATCCTCATTGGCTTGAAAATGAAGATTTGGTTAAAACTTTAAAATATACTTGGGTGGCATATTCTGATAATTTTCATGATTCCCATGCTTCTCATTTTGCTTCTAACCTAAAGAGTTTAAACGATGTCTCTATTGTTTGGTCTGTTAAGAAAATGGAGATTGAGTACAAAGAATTAGTGGAAATTGAAATTTTGATTTCTGCTTTTTCTCACAAGATTGGTTTTGGTTTCTCGTCTGAAAAGGATAAGGTTGGTCTGATTGATTTGGAATATCGTAAGAGAAAAATGCTCTTGGATCGAGAACATGAAGCCAGACAGAAGAGTATTTGGCTGATGTGTGGGGATGATAACACACCCTTTTTTCATAAATTTGCTAACCAAAGAAAGAGTGCAAATTTTATATCGAATATTAAAGATGATAGGGGGGATATGGTGGAAGGTTTTTAAGCCATTGCAGGTGCTGGGGTTCCACACTTTGAGACACGTTTTTAGGCTGATACAAATCTACACCTTACTAAACTTCTAAAAATCTCTGGTAATTTTCCATCTTCCATTATTGCTGAGGAGAATTCTGATCTTATGAAACCTATTACATTGGAGGAGATTAAATCTATTCTTACTTTAAGTAAGAACGATAAGAGCCCTAGTCCGGATGGGATTCCAGTAGAGGTTTATAGGGCACTATTTGATGTGATGGGTTTGGATTTGTTAAGGGTTATTGAGGATTATAGGAAGAAGGGAAAAATTCTAGCTATTTTTAACTCAACCTTTATAGTTTTGATACCTAAATCGGATTGTCCTTGTACCTTTGATGATTACCGGCCAATTTATTTATGTAATTTCAGTTATAATATTATTGGTAAGATTTTATCTACCAGGATTAAGAAGGTATTGGGCAGTTATATTTCCCATGAGCAGTTTGGGTTCTTGCCCGGTAGGCAAATACATGATGTTGTGGGTGCCATCCAGGAAGGCATACACTCTATACACGCTAAAGGTTTAAAGTTTGTGGTTTTGAAAATTGATCTATCTAAATCCTATGATAGAGTCAGCTGGATTGATCTTTGGGTTATTTTAACCAAAATGGGGTTTGGGGTATCTTTCATTACATGGGTTATGAGCAGTTTAACCTCTGTTTCTTTCTCTGTTCTGATTAATGGTGTGGCTTCTAGAATTTTTAGGTCTGGAAGAGGACTTAGACAAGGGTGTCCACTTGCACCTCTGCTATTTCTTGTTGTTGTTGAAGAATTGAGTAGGGCTCTTTTATCTGCTAAGAGTAATGATGTTTTCAGGGGCATATCTTTTGGAAATAATATATCATTGACACATGTTCTTTTTTTGGATGACATTGTTATGATCACTGATGGATCTGCTCAGTCGTTATCTATTTTGTATAAAATTTTGATGGACTTTACTAAAGCCTCAGGAATGATGATTAATGAGGATAAATCATCTTTCTATTATTATGGGCTTGATGAAACAGAGTTGATCTCTTTACAAAATATATTTTCATATACTGTCCTAAAAATTGACAGTGGTATGAAATACCTTGGATTTTATTTAAAACCTTGTAGATATTTACTGAAATATTGGGATTGGCTCATTGCAAAAGCTGAAAAACGCATTAAAAATTGGAGTTCTAGATGGTTGTCAAGGGGTGGTAAGCTTGTTCTGATTAAATCTGTCGTTGAAGCTTTGCCTGTTTACTGGATGCACTTTTGGATACCAGTAGGGATTATTGAAAAAATCAGGAAACTCTGCTTTAAATTTCTATGGTCAGGTAGTTGTGGATCATCTTATAGATTGCCTTGGACTTCTTGGAAGGTCTTGGCAAATCCAAAAACTTTGGGTGGTTGGGGTTTGAAAGTACCTGCACTTTTTTCCAAAACATTGGCTACTAAGAGTGTTTGGAACATAATACATGGCTCAGGTTTGTGGGTACAGATTGTTATGCAGAAATATATTTGGCATCTCACTTTGCTGGATTGGATCAGAGAAAACGATAAAAATAGATTAGGTATTTCTATTTGCTGGAAATCTGTACTCTGATATTTTCATCTTATTGGTGATTTATTGGTTTGGAAGATTGGAAATGGAGCTAATGTTCGTATTGGTTTGGACCCCTGGGTAATTTGTAAATGGTGACATTGCTTACCTTCTCATTTGATTGACATTCTGCACTCTGCATGTTATTTCTTTTTGAAAGATGTTGGGACATCAACAGTTTCCCGCTTGATGGAACAAGGATGGTTAAGTTCTATTGATCTAGGTATTGTTGGGGAACTGGATATTAATGCCTGGAATGGATACTTAGCCATTCTAAAAACTAGTCATATCAGATTCAGAAATGAGGATGATTTACTTGTATGGAATCAGGCTAAATCTGGTAAATACTCACCAAAAGGAGGAGATATGCATTTGATTATGCAACAACATGATTTGGAAATTGCGTGGTGGTGGAACATGTTTTGGTATTTTAAGTGCCCTCTTAAATCAAAGATATATTGTTGGTTTCTTTTCTCAGGTAAATCCCTCACTTGGGATATTCTAAATCACAGGGGTTGGGAAGGACCTGGTCATCGTTATATTTGCAAAGGCGATGTAGAAACAAATTTTCATTTAGGGGCTGACAGTCCTTATACTAAAACTATTTGGAAGGATATTGAATCTAAGGTCAACATACAGAATCTATGGGTTGGGGACACAATTCTATCTTGTTTGAGGAATTGGGTTCTCAATATAAAGGTTTTAGCTTCTAGTTTGGGTTTGTTATCATCTTATCCACATGATAATGTAGTTTTGAAGATTAGAATCATTTTTGAGGAAATTATTGACAAAACCAAACCTTGGGGTTATTTTGATGGTTCTGCTATTGGTAATCCACAATTGTGTGGTGCTGGGGGCATACTTTTCCTCAAAGTTGATCATTTCATCACTTTTAAAGCTGGGTTGGGGGTAGGGACCAATAATCTTGCTGAGTTATATGCTTTGAAATTACTTTTAATTTTGGCATTGGACAAGCAGATTTCTAATATCTAGGTCTTTGGGGATTCCTTGCTAGTCATAAACTGGATAAATGGCAAATTCAGAATTCATAATATTCAACTTGCTCAGATATTACAAGAAGTCAATAGACTTTTAGATTTTTTTGATCAGGCAGTTTTTAAACATATTTATAGAGAAAGGAATACATTAGCTGACAAGTTAACTAATGATGGTGGAAAAGTTCAGAATGGTTTTTGGTCTATCACTGAGTATCATGGGTCTGATAGACATTATACCTTCTAGGTCTTCTAAGAACAGATACTATTTGGTGAGAAGCTGAACTCCAAATTTCTGTTGTTTGATACCATTTCTATGTTTTATGTTGGTGTATATACTGATATTTATTCAAGGTTTGTATATGGATGGTTTATTGACTCTGGTTTGACAATTTTTGTGGATAATTCAGTTGGACAGACTGCTAAGTCTGTATGGAGTCTATTTTGGACAGTATGATAGTTGATGTGGATTGACCAATGATCGGTGAGATTTTTGGATGTTTTGGAAATCTTTATATCTTCTGGATATACTATGATGATGGATAGTCAGATGTTACTTTGGATAGTCTTTTTATAGCTAATTTTTGGATAGCATCTCCATGCTACTTTGGACAAACCTTTATGGTTGTTTTTTGTATAATCGATGAGATCATGGAGCTGTACTTATGATTATACTATTGGAGAAATGTTTTGACATTTGGTTAAATTGTAGATTATGTAATTAGAAGTTTTTGTATATGCTTTTATGAGCATTTTCGAATTTATCATATGGACACTTATCTATTGATAGTGGATCATTTGCACAATATAATTTGTATAAAATTGTGATTTTTTTCTATGGAAAAAAAAAGTGAAAAATACACAAAGATCTATATTTTAAAGGAACATAGCTATATTGCATATATAAGTATGAACATAGAAAACAATACATCAATAATGAAGTTATTTGAACAACAAAGGGAGAAGGATTTCCTTATCCCTAGCAAAAACTATCAAAACATGAGGTGGCCCTTTGAAATATATAAGCTTCAAGGTAAGAGGAGATGACACTTGCCTATGTTAATTTATTTTAAATTAGTAATGATGATTTAGTTTGGGATTCTTAATAGGTGGGAAACTTAAAAACAATGATAGTTAAAAAAAAACATCAATAAAGAAATAAAAATAACATAAGAAAGAAAAAGTTATATGTATATTTTTACATAGATAATAGTATGAAAACCTAAACTTGAAGTATGTGAGATTTTAATTCTCATAAGAAAAAGATTATTGTAGGACATAATAAGGAAGGGTCTCTAATATTTGGTAAATTGCCAACTTCTTTCTTCAATCTCTAGAGCATATGTATAATCAAATTTGTCTCGAAATATTATCTTTAAATGACAATATATGTGGGATATTTGAAATTTATGTTGTTATTATATCCCTGTAACTATAATTTTATGAAATATAGATGTGTAGCTTCTGGATGCTGAAGAGAGGATCTATTATAATTGAGTCTCTCAGTTTGCCAACTTCTTTCTTCATTCTCTAGAGAATATGTATAATCAAATTTGTTTTGAAACATTCTCTTTAAATGAAAATATGTGGGGGATATTTGAAATTTATGTTGTTATAAACTTCTTATATCCCTGTAACTATAATTTTATGAAATATAGATGTGTAGCTTCTTGATGCTGGAGAGGATTTGTTATAATTGAAGCTGAGTCGAGACGAAGT
Source organism: Pseudotsuga menziesii (assembly GCA_001517045.1). NCBI lineage: Eukaryota > Viridiplantae > Streptophyta > Pinopsida > Pinales > Pinaceae > Pseudotsuga > Pseudotsuga menziesii. The sequence goes on along the minus strand of LPNX010209766.1, from coordinate 135,325 downwards.
TCGGGTTGATATTTAATGCAGTTCAGATATCTGTAAGTATCGGGGTTAATGTTTAATGCAGTTTATAAATCTGTAAGTATTCTTTTATCGATTCTTTGTTTTGACAGAGTGATGCATGGTTTACTAAAAATGTAATAGCTATGAAACAATGTTCAACACAGACATAAAATTGTAGGGTCTCTAATATTGGGTAAATTGCCAACTTCTTTCTTCATTCTCTAGAGCATATGTATAACTGTAACATCGCATATGTATAACTGTAACATCCTCTCAACAATTTCCATTGAAATAGGTTTTTTTTGCTCATATTTACCAATAGTTACTTCGCAATCAAGGATTTGTCAATTTAGATCCAATTCGTGAGCTCTATTATTTTATTTTGGATAGAATTCATATTTGAAAAGAGGATCTGTCTCTAGTTAAAGTGGATCCGGAGCCGAATAACAGAATGGTTGTAGATTTTCAGGGAGTCACTTCCAATGCAAGGAAATGATACCCTAAAGTCAGGATTTGGGAATCGATTCCTTCCATAAGAACCATTTCTAGCACCACTTGAAAAATGCTTAAAAGAAAAGGGGTTTTCACTTTTACCTTCACTGTAGGGAAAGGGAGAGAGTGGCACAAAAAAACCTAGCTTAGCCTACCTTGCAATTTGCATTTATGAGAACAAGCAAAGAGAACAACAAAGAGAGGAACTGATTTTCTTTTCTTAGTTCTGATTTCTTATTTGGTATTGAGTTTTAACCGCTGACACCTCCAAGACTCCATTCCATTTGCACATTAAAGACTCAACGGAAGTGACTTGGTATAGTGATAGCTGGATGAAGCTAAATCGAGATGAAGCTCGGGTTGATATTTAATGCAGTTCAAATATCTATAAGTGTCCGCGTTAATATTTAATGCAGATTATCTAGAATAGATTGGAATTATCCATAGATGGGTATAATAAGGATCCTTACATTTATATATTTTATAAATATGTTAATAATTTTTTTATATATTAAAAGCAAAGAAATCATATTCAAATTTAAATTAAATAGTTGCTTAATTAATAGTAAACTTGCAGTCTCATGTGTGGCCTTTGCATGTAGCTCATGCACATATTTGAAATTTGAAATGACACGCATAAACCAAAACTATAAAATGGAAATTAAATTCATGAAAGGTCTATTTTACAGATCATATAGCTTGACCTCACTCAGAAATGTGTAATTCTTTATCCAGGAGTTGATATTTATCTTTTATAAAAATAATAAAATATTATTAAAAATAATACGATAACTTAAATTAAATTTAAACCATTTACAACCATTTACAATTGTATATATAATTACACAAATTAAACAAATTAAATCTCAAAAATTACATAACTCATTTTTTTTATAATATTTTTACTTTAAAAACAAATTTACAAAAGATTAGACCCCTCTTCTTCTAAACACTTGATACAAAAAATTCATTCTAATATATATATTGAAACTATATAAATGCTTAACCTAATCCAGAGCTACTTTTATTTCATGTTGAAAATGTTGATCAATTCCTAGACATTCAATAATATCCACCATCTGAAGACGCTTCATTAAATCATCACTCTCACTGCAGTTATCTTCCATGTCGCTCAAAAGTAAAATCTTGATTTCTTCAATAAGCGTTTCAGCAAGATCAGGAAATGGAGGTGCCTGATTACAATGCAATATATTGTTAGCTTGTAGAGAATAATGGATCATTAATTTTAACATATGAAATTGCAAATGAAAAGGATTAATCAACAAATTCTGGAAGAATTAAAGGGAACATGTGGAAGAATAAAATAAGAGTAGGTTAATTACCCCATAAGACTTTGAGAGAGAATGTATGGCACCATCATCCTAGATGTTGGGATGATGATTACCTACGCGTCTTTGACTATCATCAGGTTATTAACGTCACCGATTTATTTGGCCTTAACATTTGAATAGTTGAAAATTGTTTGCTGATAACCGTAAGATCATTCGAGGAGCTTTCAACGATTTGTGGAGGCTTTATCTGAGAACCGGCGTCGCTAATATAATCATCCCATAACTGTCTGTCTTTTTAACAGCACAACGATCGTCCCAAAATGAGAAGATGATATCGGAAATCGCTAGAAGCTGCAAACTGGCCATTGCCAAGTTGCTTTCCAGTGTTGTTCTGTCATTTATTTGCTTTATCGGTTTCTCCCACCGAAAGCCTTCTGGAATTTTCAGAAACATTCATGAATTCATTGGTGAATTCTTTTTACCGTTATGATATTACAATAAGATCACGTCTAAATACACCAGAAGAGTGTAACTTGTAAGGATATATTTTATTTCAATTTATCGTGAATAAAGCCTGATTTCAAAATCTTTTGTAAAAATGTTTCATTTACGAATAGCCGCAAACATTTTTTTTCCTTGGCTGGCTAAACTAAGAGGTCTTTATCAAAATATTATGAAGATCAAATTAAAATTTAGTATGTGATATCCAGTTAAAATTTAGTCGATGTGATATCCACTGTGTAATTTCAGTTATATCTTGAAGTATAATATTTGAAAATGTCTTTAAATTATATTTGAGAAACATGAAAAAGAAACATTCGATACTTTAAGAGCGACATTTAAAAAATCATTTTTTCTCATTATAATTGGATGGTTGAAACGTTGAAAAACGTTTTTTATTGGAACACTAGCATATTATGTGCAATCCTCTATAACAACACAATGGACTTTTTTTCAATATTTATTCCAATAATTTGGCTAATCAACATGTACTTCATGTGACGTCATCGATGTCACCATGTAGTGGGCCTTTATGCAGTTAATAACACTCGAGGTATGAAATAATTGGTGCACTATAAAATTCTGAGGCGAGTATGGACGCCTTGTGGAATAATTGGTGCACTCATAAGGCCAGGCCACTATGGCTAACGCTTATTTTGGCACGAAAGCCATGAATCATATCCATCGTCTGCAACAGATTTGCAACAGATTTTGCAATGGGCAAGCCGTAGGCATGGCTACGGGCAGTCAGAACAACAGTGAGACCTTGTTTCGCCAGATGACGAACAGTCTCCAAGCCAACACCCCTCGCTAGAAGCTCGTTCACCACGTCTTTGCATGCAGCTCATGCACAAATTTGAAATGCCAGAAGGAAGCAGGTTTCTGTGTTTGATCCTTATTCTGTCCAGTTTTTAGCATTGATTTTCTTCATTATTTTAAATAAATTCTTTGACGAACATACTGATTATGAAGGCGCCACATTTAACATCCATGGCGGATTATAATGGGTACGTTTTGATGTCCCATGTGCTTTGTCAGTTCCGTTTAGTTTCATGTCATGAATACCGACCTCATTATTTCACTTTCATGGATACTTACATACCTGATCCCTGATGCTACTTGCTTATTTCGATTGAATCGAATTGAATCGATGTGTTTGTTTGAAGATCGGATCAGGAAAAATGGTGGACTGAGAAGACTGTGGCTGTGGTGACCGGATCAAGCGTGGGTATTGGCTTGGAAACTGTTCGTCATATGGCAAAACAAGGTCTCACTGTTGTTCTGACTGCCCGTAGCCATGCAAAATCTGTTGCAGATGAAGAAGGATACCCAAATGTTCATTTCGTGCCATAATTACTAATTTACTACTTGCTTGCTAAAAAATATTATAGCTTTTCGCTGTATTTCGCAGCCTTAATATAGATCGAAGCTGCTTAGAAAAAGCCAAACAAATAGAATTAATCCGATTTTTTTACCACATGGTAATATTTATTCCATTGTCTTACAATCTCTATTGCAATTTTATTGTAGTTTTTAACATTGGTTTTATTCATTATTTTAAATGAATTCTTACTATAGACTTGGTAAATTAATCTTGTTGTGAGATCATTATAGTTCATATTACTAATCATGGTGAAGCCTAACATTGAAGCCATTCACATTACTAATCATGGTGAAGCCTAACGTTGAAGCCATTAACCAAAATAAAGATCCGTCAAATTGATTTAATATTTTATGGATTGTATTATAATTCTCCTGGTTAATATATATTCTCTTTAATGAAAAGTGCACAGTTTGACATCGTTATAGAAAATCCAAAACCAATATAAAGATCTCTCAAATTGGTTTAATATTTTATAAATTGTATTATAATTCTCCATGTTATTATATATTCTCTTTAATGGAAACTGCACAGTTTGACATCGTTATAGAAAATCCAAAGCCTTTTGAGCTTTCATTCATTCATTATACTTTCATCACAATATTTTATATAAAACAGAGCTGCAGTGACGGTCTACAAACAACTAAAACCACTCCACTTTGCGGAGACTTTGCTGATTCGATTGCAATGCCACCCACAACACACTTCAAGTCATGTGCATATCAACTGCCATGCGGAAACCACCTCTACTGTTTGTGGCACACAATCTTCATTTTCTTTTTCTGTTCCGCTGGCTTCGTTGTTTGGTTGCTTGCTTTTCACCTACAGACTTAGAAGACGAGGAATACCAGTTGCTTGCTTGCTTACTCGCACGATGTTATGGAATACGAAGTCAGTCACTTCTTTTACTGGCACAATGGAAGTAGCCGCCCAGTTTCCGCAGCAGCTTTGACATGCGTCCAGTTTGGCCTTGCATGGTCCAGGGAAATTGTAAGTGGATGCTCTAAATAGAGAGGAATAATGGGAAATCGGGTTGGCAAATAATATATTTTATATTTTAACTCAGTTAAAACTCATTTTCATGCCAATTCAAATGAATAAAGAATATATTCTTGAAGAGTGCTTAAGCCAAAAATATTAATAAGATCATCTCCTCTTGCGTGATTTATTCTCTGGACATTGTCCCAGCTTCAATAGAATACCCGATTTGTATTATATATTTTGTACTAAACGAATAAATTATCTGACTGGAATTGGAATTTCAAACAATGTATTATATCAAATTTAAGGGATGGAATTTCATGAATCTGTGTGGAAAAACTATATGCAAATGAATAAATAAATCACTAAAAGGTTGACTTCAGATATCCTTGGGTAAAATCTGTAGTTGTTGTCTTCCTAGATTATGAATCCATGGAGGATATAAGCTGCTTTGTATCATCTGAATGTTGGTCTATGGAGGTTTTGCCTGTGGGTGTTAGGTTACCAAAGGGGGATTTACATTTAGGTGATGGTATAAAGGGTGTCGTAGATTACCCAACTAAAATCCGTGTCAAGGCTTTAAAGCTGGTTAATACACTTAGGGGTACTTTCCCTCAACTTTTGAATTACCTGTGTCACCAGGTGATGGGTCACCAGCAACACACTCTATACTTAAACCTGAAGACTACTTAAAAGATAATTGCTTCCCAAGCTGATAGGATTGTATTACTTTTTTTTAGTTAATCATTTCGAGCAGCTTACTAGGAGGAATTTCTATTTTCTGAATTTCAAGTTCTCATGACAAACTTGTTTTGTAGTGTACAGGATCTTGATTTTCTTTCCCACCCTAGTCTTTGTTCTTTCAGTACCCTCGTTGCATCCCAGTTGAGAAAGTAATGAAGACATGCCAATTTTAAATTCATTTCCATTTTGTTTCTCATCATGGAATGGAGCAATGTTATTCTTATCCTCATCCAGAGTGTTAATCTCTGTGTGTGCCTCATGCAGTATATTGGCTTTAAGTGTATCAATAGGCTTCTTCTCCTTTCTCTCTGGTTGTGGATTTGTCAATCCAATGTTGTTCTTATCAATGTCCATACTGTTACTCTGTGTCTCCTGTAGAAAATTAGAGTCCAGTGTCTCAGTAGGGTACTTCCTTTTCTTTGATTCCTTCTTTGTAACACCAATACTGTGCTCCTCTTTTAAAAATGAGCCAACCTATAAAATGGAAACCACCTTTGAAGTATGGATGTGTATGTTAAACAAAATATAGCACTTTTTATTTTTTTTGGTTGGAAGTACACTTTTAACTAGTTATCAGCCTTCATGACTCTCTCATCCTTGGTAATGAGCTTATAATTTTCTTGTTATGAGCAGTAAATAATCTCGACAAAACCTAAGGTGGGGTTTTGCTGGGGTCGGGTCGCGGCTGGGATGGAGAGGGTTTAATAAACTTGTTTGAGCAATTACGAACTAAATTGTTTTTTTGGGAAAGGTACCACCTAAAGGCTAAATAATTGACATTGTACAGGAAAGGGTTCGTAATTTGTTGAAAAACAGAAACTAGCCATGATGCAAGGTCATTTCTGCCAAAATAGCATCATGCAAAGAATTGCCACAAAATTACCAATTCCACAGTAACTCTGAAAATCAAGGTTATTATACCTTTTCATGAAGTTTCCTAGAAATTTTATTATATATTAGATTCTTTCTTTTACAAAAACGTTACACTAAAACAAAAATGTTTCCCAAATTTAAACCCCTATACAAGGATGCAACTATTCAAGCTTTGATCGGGAAGTTGGACTCACCATCGCTACCTTGTAGCATGACAACACTATCATGTAATCTAGTATTTTATGTAGCTTTGTATTTTGGAAAACAACAGGCATTTAAGTGCGCTTTGCAACCTATTCTTGCAGCATAATTATAAATGATGTATTTAAAAAGGTTTTATAGAAATGAAAGAAGAGGAATGCTTTTTAAATTAATTTTACAAAATGACTTACTGGTTGAGTGCCTACCGTGAGAAAAAGAAAACAAAAACAAAATGGAAAATAGAGGGATCCTTAATTCTGATTTGTATCAAATTAAATTTGTTTGTTTGGTTGATGGATGAGAAAATATTTTTAATTTTTTTGATCATTTTGGTTGATGAACCAGAAAATATTTTAAATTGTTTTGAATGATCTGCAATTATTTTAAATTGTCTTCAATTTGGTTCATGAATCTTAATAGACTATTATGTCATTTAAAAGAGTTTGTTCTTAAAATTGTAATTGCAATTGAATTTTTGGTTTTTTTATTCTTGAGAAGTTGACTTATAGATGGGTTTTTTTTGTATGACACATTGATGCACAGCTAAAACAAAAAATCCCAATGATAATGGAAAACCATTGCCAGCTTCCCAGACAGGTCCTTCGATTAGCACTGCCAGTACAGAGAGCATTGCAACTACTCCCATGCTAGAGGAGCAATTAAAAATATCATCCGAGTTGTTGAAATTCACATTCAATGAGCTGAAATCTGCCACCAAGAACTTTAGGCTAGAGAGTGTTCTAGGTGGATGTGGGTTTGGCTATGTTTTCAAATTCTGGATAGAAGAGAATGGTACTACCACTGCCGAGCACCGTCCTCACTGTTATTGTCAAGACACTTCAGGTTTGTTTCATACACTTCAGGTTTGTTTGATATGCAGGGTGCTGTTTTTTTGTTCTCCTTCTTGATATTTGCAATATAGGGTTTTTTTCCCTAAGTTTGTTTCCAGGTTCCTATTGCTTTGCATCGAATTTGGGTGATGGGATTTCATGTTGGCCGAGGATTTGTAATTTTAAAAAGCTTGAATGCGCTATTTTGAGGGCCAACTATGTGAGCCAGTCCAATGGTGTTGATTTAAATAGGATTTTTAGTAGGATTGTGTGTGAGATTTTTTTGTATCTTGATGACCTAACTGTTGTGGGTAGTTTTTCTGCCTATGCCTAGAAGCCTTAGACAACTTTGATAGTAGAATCAATGCAGAATACATGCAAGGAATCTGAATGTTGGGAAGAAAATAATTGCTGGCATGTGCCAAACCTATTTACATTATTAAAGTTTAAATAAAACCTAAAAAAAATTATATATATAAAACAAACGTTTTTGTTTATTTGGTGTTGATCATGGAAGGATTAGATACAAGTAAGGATGCTAATATTTATGAAACTTTCAAGTTAATGTGCAACAACATGTGACAATGTCGGGAACATTTCCACCACGTGGCTCTTGTTTCCCTAATATTGTTTTTTAAATTCATGCATAGCCTTTTATTTTCCTAATATTGTTTTTTAAATACATATCTCCATCGATTAGTTGTTTATATTTTATTTAAGCCCACTCTTATTGCAATACTTTCTCTATAAAATTGGGGTTTATAATCATATTACACACTAGAGATGGAGATGGATTAATTAACTTTTAGTATTTAGGCAATTTTTTAAAAGAACGAAAAGATAAATACAATGCACATTATATATCTTTTGCATGCGAAGTTGAGAGACCTTTTAGATGCAATCATAGATGTAAAATATATGCTCAAAGTTTCGAAAATAGAAATGCGTACATGTTTATTACATCTAGCAATGTGCAAACCTGATCTGATAGTGAAGGCCACATATGATAGGGAAACGATGAGTTACTAAAATCGTATGCATTTTTGTTAGCTCGAAACGCGTACATGATTTATAAAACATGTAATAATGCCCAATTCGGCATGCATTCCTCATTTTCTCCACTGCAACGTGAACAATTGGATTTCGGGGGTCCATTTGATCAAATCTTGAGTGCGAATAAGGAACATAGAAGGAGCATCTTCCAATAAAGGAATCTATCTCTTCCATCTTAGGTAATTTCATAAAAAAACCTTCCTTCTAAAATAAGTAATTCCATTCATTTGTTTTCCAAAAAAACAATTTAAACCCTAATTTATGAGCCAAAAAAAACCCAAATCTCATAATATTTAAATCATTTTCTCTCTACATATATTTTCATTAGCATCCTTTTAAATCCAAACCACTATACACAAATATGCAAAGTTTCTCATGTATATAGCAAGGGTGCGTACAACTAAAAAACATCAAGGGGAATACATATCTGCCTCAAAATACATAAACAAAGAGGCTAAATTACCTATAGATTCCAAAATGCTTCATGCTACAACAAATAATTACATATCAAAGAGGAAGTGAAATCCATATTTTCCCCAAAATACATAAACAAAGAGGAAAAATGGCCTATAGAGTCCAAAAAACTTCATGCTACAACAAATAATTAATATCAAAATCCTTGCATATATTGGGATTTTATTCATCAATAGCACCCCATTCCCCCTTCGACTCTAGCCCTTGCCTCTACCAAGAATATCGAAGTTGGTCCTCCAAGGACATTAATCAACACCCTACAATTTTGATAAAACTTCCTAATCCAAATGTTAAAATAAGGTAGAGAATATTCCCATGCTTAATAAATGATTTCACTTGAGTAGCACAATGAGATCTAGTTATGGAACCATGAGCACTATTGGTGGAACCAAGAGCTCTATTTATTGAACCATGAACATTGTTTGTGGAATAATGAGCTCTGTTTATGGAAGCCTGATCATTTTTTATGGAACCACAAGCTCCATTTATGGAACCATGAACATTAGTGGTGGAACTATAAGTGATGGTCACGATATGGTGGAACCATGCAAGGAACCTTGAACAAAATTCATGGTAAATGAGCATTGAACCATGAATACTGTAAATGGAACCATGGAAAATTTTGATGGAACCATGAACAATACGGGTGGACCCATGCACACTGCATACAACACCATGTGCAATTAAGGAACCTTGAACAACATTGGTGGAACTATGAATATCATAAGCATTATTTATGGACCAAGAACCATTTAGTGAAGAATGCATACATGGTCATGAGGTTGTGGAATCCTGAATCATTCATATGTAACCTTAAATAAAGTTAGAGTTGATGAAACGATGACCATATTTCGTGGCAGAATATTGCACATTTGGTGGTTGAATCTCCAATAAAGTTAATGGATCCATGAACAATGTTGGTGTAACCATGAGCTCTATTTATGGAAACATGAGCATTCCTAGTGGCACTATCATCTCTAGTTATGGGAATATGAGAACTGTTGGTGGAACCAAGAGCTTTGTTTATGGAGCCAAGAGATTTGTTTATGGAACCATGAGCATTGTTAGTGGAACCATGAGATCTATTTATGGAACAATGAACATTGTTGATGGAACCATGATCTCTATTTATGGAACCATGAGCATTAGTGGTGAAACCATGAGTAATTGTTGTAAGGTGGTGAGACAATGCATGAAACCTTGAACAAAATTCATGGCAAATGAGCATTGAACCATGAAGAATGCAAATGGAAGCATTGAAAATTTTGATCGAGCCGTGAACAATGCGAGTGGAACCATGTACAATGCATACAAACACCATGTGCAATTAAGAAACCTTGAACAATGTCCATGGAACCATTAATCATAATAATTATTTAACCATTTGGTGAAGAAACGAATACATGGTCATGAGGTGGTGGAATCATGAATAATGCATATGGAACCTTGAACAAAGTTGGAGTTGATGAAACCATTAACATATTTGGCGGTAGAATCTTACACATTTGGTGGTTGAATATCCAACAAAGTTAATGTATCCATGGACATTATTGGTGGAACCATGAGCTCTATGTATGGAACCATGAGGATAGTTGGTAGAACCATGAGATCTAGTTATGGAACCATGAGCACTATTGGTGAAACCATGAGCACTATTGGTGGAAAAAATAACATTGTATATAGAACCATGAGTTCTATTTATGGAACCATGAGCATTGGTGTTGTATTTATGAGCTCTATTTATGGAACCATGATCATTGTTGGTGGAACAATGAGCTCTATTTATGGGATCATGAGCATTATTGTTGGAATGATCTATTACAAAGTTAGAGTTGTTTTTTCAATTTTCTTGGTAATATTTATCAGTGCGTTCAATACAAGTAAGCACATTGTAAAGTCGATGCACTTGTGTGTAATGAACGCACTGAATATTAGTTTATAGTTTTAAAAATAAATTGTATGTTGTGGTTGGGTGAGTGCAAGCTAATGAGGGTCACATTTGGCACGTTAGATGCAATATAAAATTGAAATATTTTGCTTTGAGTAAATGAGATTAAACGTAGGAAAGTGAATCACATTTCCAAATATATAAGGTTTATGTATTGATTATTTTTATAACTATGTAACATTAGAGGAAATTTAAACTCAAAATGGGCATTTTAACCCTCATTCAAATTCTATGTCATCATGTGTTAGCCAATAAAATTGCTTTAAATTTGAAATACCGTATAGGTCTTAAACACTTAAAGAACTACTTTTTTTGTTCATATTTTCGACATGTCTCCCTGTATTTTTATTCAAATTTCAATCGGGAGGGCTCGTTGGATGCGGAATTAAACTCCACATCCAACGAGTACCCACTCAGCATACTTTTGATGGACCCCGCTACCACAAAAACAAGAAATACATGAAAAATGTGATCATCACATTTTTCATGTATTTCTTGTTTTTGGGGTAACGGGGTCCATCAAAAGTATGCTGAGTGGGTACTCGTTGGATGTGGAGTTTAATTCCGCATCCAACGAGCCCTCCCAATCGAATTTTGAGTAAAAAAACAGGGAGATATGTCAAAAATACAAACAAAAAAAGTAGTTTTTTTCTTTTCTTCCTACAAAATTAATAAATATTATTTTATTATTTTAACTATTATTTTATTATTTTCCTTAGGAAGCCCATTTTGACTTGAAATTTCCTCTGATGAGTTTCATTTTTTCTAACAATCACTTTTTATTTTTTAGGCAAATGATAAGGTATATGTTTTTGTGGGTGTGGCCTTTGAGGGCCTAAATGATGCTTTTGGGATACAAAAATTTGCAGGAATGTAGAGAACATATAGCACTACTGCAACACTATTTTTTAAAAATAAAATTATTAATTTTTATTTATTTTTATAATTATCTAAGTGATCATTCCTTGAAAATGGTATTTCTTTTGTGGGTGTAGCCTTTGAAGGTCTTAATGAAATAATCTTAAAATGGGTTTTTTTATTGAATGTAGAGGTCAGTGTCTTCTAGTGCACCATATAATTTCTTTTAAAAACGACTAAGAATTGAAAAAGATATAGAAAAAACACTAACAACATGTTTTTTTTAGTTAAGGAGTTAGGACATAATAGAAATTGAAAAAAAATAGGAAAATATAATATTTTTTAATAAAAATTACATATTTAGAATCTACAGAAAAATGCTATTTATGTTTAAGATTTCGTCTAAAATGATTGTGTGTAGCATACTGTAACGAGTGTGTAAACAATGAATCCTTCAGATAATGGAAGAAATGCCCAATTAGCTATGGTTTATCATATACCATAGCACGGGTTTGGTATTACCGAAGCAAACTCCAAACCATACACATAGGACTATTGTTGACATGTGAGAAAGTGAATTTGGATGTTTAAATTCAAATCACATCTCCTGCCCTTATAGAATTGGAAAACGCGTGTGCGTTATAGAACTACAAAATGCACACACGTTATGTGGTTTTATAACGTACACATGTTATGTAGAGATAAAATATAGCAATAGATGTAATATATCAAATATATGGATAATAGTTGAGAGGGGGTGTGGAAAGGTCAAGGTCCTAGGAGGATGTTGGAAGTTCAGGTGGGGATGGTTAATAGTGGAGAGGGGTTGGGGAAGGGTCAAGGGCCTAGGAAGTTGTTGGAAGTTCAAGTGGGGATGGTTAATAGTTGAGAGGGGGTGGGGAAGGATCAAGGTCCTAGGAGGATGTTGTAAATTCAAGTAGATAAATATTAATGGAATGGGAACATTATGGGTTATAAGGGTGAAGGGGAGTGGGGATTGAGAGAATTATTAGGAGGATAAGAGGTGTTGAAGACGTATAGGGTTATAAGAAGTACACAAGACTTGAGTGATGAAGGGGGATAAGGTGGAGGGGTGGAAGTGGGGGATTAAGGGAGAAGCGAGGGAGATATTCGAATAAAGGGAGGTAAATAGAAGGTGGAGAGAGAGTGAGAGACAAATGGATTTTGTGAGAGGAGGAGGAACACACACACACACTAACACACAAATATTATGTGGGAGAGAGGGGGATGGGTGAGCGATAGAGGGAGAGGGGGAGGGGTGAGAAATAGAGAGAGAGTGATGGAGGGAAGGATAATGAGGAAAGTATAGATAACGTGGAGAGAGATTATGAGATATGGGAAGTGAGGGAGACACAAACACACACACATAGATTGTGTGGGAGAATGGGAGGGAGGGGTGAGCGACAAAAAGGGAGGGGGAGGTGAATGATATAGAGAGTNGAGAGAGAGGGGGGAGGGGTTAGTGATATAGAGAGAGTGTTGGAGGGAGGGATAGTGAGGGATGTATAGTGAAGGTGGAGAGAGGTTATGAGAGATGGGGAATGATGGCGGGACACACACACACACATATAGAGAGAGAGATCAATTGTGTGGTAGAGAGAGTGGGGGGAGGTGTGAGAAACAATGAGAAAGGGGGGAGGGGGAAGCAATAGAGAGAGAGTGATGTACGGATGGATAGTGAGGGAGGTATAAATAAGGTGGAGAGAAGTTTTGAGAGATGGGGAGTGAGGGATGGATACACACACACATAGATATATAGAGAGAGAGGGAGGTTGTGAGAGATAGAAGGGGGAAAGACACACACACATACACATAGAAATAGTGAGAGGTGGAAATACAAAGGCAGGGAGGTCTAGTGAGTAAGGCATAGAGGGATAATGAGTAAGGAACATGTGTATACATAGATGCCAAACATATTATTTAGGGACCGAGTCTTGGATTCCTTCCTTAACCTTGTTGAGGCCTTAATACCCATATTTGATGCTCAAAACCTCTTAAAGGCATGTGCATATTTTCTTGGAGACCAAGAATACCTTGAGTAGGTCATCTGTGGTGCTTCAAGGAATTTTTTGTTAACATGGGTTCCTCAAAAATTCCATTATGGCTTAAGGAACGAGCATATTCCTTCAATCATGGCTTAGAGGTACCATACCTATTTCTCAAACCACCTAATTCTACTCACATCCATATTCATATTCCAAATATATCTATAAGATGTCATGTGTGATTTTTTAAGGCATCCTTCCTATCCCTAGATCCCTAGATATTTAGTTAGGGCCTAAGGCTATCGTTTCCTTCCATGACCATGTCCATGGCCTTCAGATGCATATCTAGTGCTCAACAAATGATTATGGCATGCATATCTCGATTAAGATTCAAATGATTCACTTTCAATGTCATGTGTGATGGTTGGAGGCATCAATTTTGGCCCTAAATGGTTAACAAATTCCTTTAAGGCATAAGGACCAAGTGTTTCCCCCTACCCATGTGAAGGGGCCTAATATCTGTACTTAGTACTAAACATGTTCTAATGAAACTAGTATCCCCATTTCAAGGTAAATGAAACCATGGAAGGATCTATTGAGGTTGTTCAACACATAATTCTTGGCTCTAGATGGATAGAAGCATCTTCTACGGGATAAGGCCTAGGTTTCCTCCGTTATTATGTCTAAGGTCCCAAGACAGATATATAGTACTTAGAAACCCCTAATGGTTTCCATATCCCCATTCAAGAAAAACCTATCAACATGAGATGTCATCTATTGTGATTCAAGGTGTCATGCATGGACCTTGAGCTCTAAAAGCTGGTTTACAACCTAAAATTAAAGTTTTATGTACCAACCATGATTAACACCTTATCCTCCATATCTAAAGCTAAAAAAATACTAATCATGGCCATATCACAACTTAAAAGTTGAGGATACCCTTAAGAGATCATGTGTGCTTCTTCTAGGTGTTTTTCTTGGCCCTATATGTCTATAGGATTCCTTTAGGTCCTAAGGACTAGGTTTCCTCCCTCAAGCATGTCTACGGATATGTTTCTAGTGCTAAGATAATTCTAATGCACTGCATATTCTCTCTTAGATGCAAAATATCACATAAGGAGGTCCTATGTGCATGTTCGATGCCTTGCTCATGGACCTCAAGCTTTAAATCTACCTTTAGGACACAATTATTGAGTTTGCACGCTCGACCATGGTCAAGAGACTAGGACCCATACTTAGTTCTTAAAACCTCCTAATGGTGTCCATATTAAAACACAAAGAAAAATTATGCTCTTGGGAGGTTAGGCATGGTTGTTTGAGATGTTTTTCTTGATGATGCTAAATTATTACTATAGGTCCTAAGTCTTGATTATGCAAACTATTATTTTTATTCATTTCCCTAGCCATGCACTAAGGCCATTTTTTGTGGTTCTCCATAATGCGTGCATGTTTTCCTTCTCTAAAACATGTGCGTGTTTTGCTTCTCCAAAACATACATGCATTTTGCTTCTCCATAACGCGTGCGCATTTTTATTCTCCATAACACGTACACATTTTGTAACTATAAAATGCATGCGTGTTTTTCCTAGCCTAATCTACGTGTCATATGACATGCCAAGATCGAGATTAACCAAACCAAGCATTACAAAATGCCAGTGCGTTGCGTTTTTATATATCATGAGTGTGTTTTGAAAAGTAGGATTGCATCTAAAAGGTTCCTCAACTTCTTGCACACACATGGTTGTGCACTACAAAAGAGAACCGCACGAGTATTGCAATCTATTTGTACCATGTAAATGCATCGTTTAATGTGCACTAACATTATGTAAAATTACTACAGTGCTCCTAACAGATGTCATAACACCAAACACCGATGCGTTGACATCCGCAAGAAAGTTGGTTTTTATTTTTTCTTGGTAATATTTACCAATGTTTTCGATACAACTCTATGCATCATAACATCGATGCGTTGATGTGTAATGAACATATTGATTATTAGTTTATAGTTTTTAAAATATATTTTATGTTATGGTCATGCACGACGAAAGAGTAGCGCACCGTTATTGTTATGTGTTTAGGTTTTTCGGCTAACCTCACCAATGGTGCACCCTGTAACATTTTGTGCATCAACGTTTAGTGCGAGCCGATGGCTCTACCGCACCACTCAAGTTTCTATTTTTTTAAATGGAAAATTATGGATTAATTGAAAAAATTAATCTGCTAAAAATTTAAATTATCAACTAAGAATTAATTCACTAGTTGACCGGCATGTCGGGGAAGCATCCTAGCTATGTATGGGGAATTTGAATGTTTTCCCACATTTTGGAAAAAATCAAACTGAATTTAGTAGCCAATAAAAATGAGCAATGTGTCAACATAGGGGTTTAATGAAAACCGATGGCATGGCTTCTAGGTGGGTTATGAATGCCATTGGTGCAAATGGTTTAAACACACTGTGGAGGAGTAAAAATAATTTTGATAGACCGATAATTTTTTATTATAAAATTCTGTTCTGGTGCACCTGAGAGGTGAACTAACTGATGCATTGTATTTACACCACACCGCGTGTAGGTTTAAAAATAAAATTTATATATTTTTATTTTTTAACAAATCCCAACTTGTGTGTTTTGGTTTTCCACACACACCAAGGCATTTATTAATAATGAACTACTCGTGTTTCACATAAATTTTGTTTATTGGTGTTTTTCTTAGGGGGGTGTAATCATGCGAGGTTCACTCAGTGAAATTGTTACATAGCACAATCGTTCATGGGATATTAAATAATATCCCTAATTCCACTAAATATTATAAAATGTCTCCTAAAGTTGTATTGTTGAAACCCCCTCCCAATATACCCTTACGATTAAGAAAATCCCTAGTTTCACCGGATAATGTAGGTATCGATTTTTATCAACCCATTTTTAATACCCCCTTTATATCATTATATCAAGTTTATCTTCATTATTGATCCCATGCTATGAATTATTCATTATTGATTCACATTTTTATCTCTATGATCTATTGAACATACTCAGTATCATTCATCCTTTCTTGCAACATCATCATACTTCACACATTGAAAATATACAACCTTTTACTTCAATCTATATGTTGTCATTTGTGTTCAGATGGAGTTCTCTTCTTTAAATTCAATTTGCACGTTCACCCACGGAATTCCTTCTACATTTTTTGTGCTCCATGGACATGACACTTCATCATAGTGTCTTTAATTCATCATCTAGTGTAAACTGTGAAATATCATCACATAGTATCTATGAATTACCTAATACTAATACAAATAAATGTAGTGCATGGACTGTTATGAATACATCCCATGATTTGGAGGTATGAATCTAGCCTGCAATTTGGAGGTTATTCCTTTAAAAAAAATAGAATTGATTTGAATCCAACTAGTGATTTGGAGGTATGAATAGAGCCCATGATTTGGAGGTATGAATCCATTCCACAAATTGGAGGTTATTTATCATCTAATCGAAATAAAATAATCCCCAATATTTATATTACCATTTCAAATTAAAAACCCTCCCTTGACCCCTTAATATGCGGCAATATATTTTTGAGGTTTTTAGGAGTATTCAAATCCCCAATATGAATGGACGAGATATGATATTGCCTCACTAGTGAACCCCTTGTGGGTGTAATATCCCTAATTTTGACCTTAACTATAATGGGCATGAGTCCCATTGCACATGAGTTAATTTCATATTTATGTTTGTATATTAGGTGTAATACCCCATTGTACGTGATTTATGTTGATTAGTTAGATATATTGGGTGTAAGACAATGCATATTTTTATTATCATGTATGCGATTGTATATGTTGGGAATGGACCTGGATGGACAAATATTATTGTCATAGCACGATGTACTGATGCATTAGATTTACCTTAATGCATTTACTAAGATGATTATTTTGATAAAATGTGTAGAATACTAAATGCATGATTGATTTCTATAATGTGTTGGGCGAAAACCATGAAGCACATGAGTGATGAGATTTTGTGTTGATCGCAAGCTCTGAAGCACACGAGTGATGAGATATTGTGTTGATATCAAGCATTGGAGCACATGAGTGATTTGATTTCGTGTTGAGAGAAAGCTCTGGAGCACATGAGTTATGATAGTTTGTGTTGAGCATAAGCTTTGGAGCACATGAATTATAAGAATTGGAAGTGTTGGGCATAATTCTTGAAGCATTGAAAATTGATGTTGAGCATAAGTTCTGGAGCATCAGATCCTTGGCCATTATATCCCTAGGTGTATTATACAAGTACATCATAGCATTAGTGTTGAGGGATAGGCTATGGAATTGTACTAAGTGTAACTCCTAGTTATTAGCATTGAGCTTGGGCTCTTAATAGCACCAGGAGGTACTGAAATTAATTGTGTTGAGTGAGAACGACTCTCAAAATCACTGACCCTATCTTACTTATTTTTAAGTTGATTACATGAAATTTTGAATCTACCTTCTCATCAAGTACTGAAGAATTGCCACGATACACGAGGTAATCCAACATGCAAGGAGGATCTAGAGCTTCCTAATTTAGTTGACCAACCCTACCTAAGGCCTTGATAAAAGAAATAGTATAAGCTAAGGAAAGCATCAAGTAAATGATATCATGTTATATGATGCATAAATAAATATTAAAAGATAATATGCAAAGTTTATATATATTATGAATAAAAGAGTAATTATATATAGTATATATATATATGAAAATAAGATAACTAAAAATAACAAATAACGAGTCTATGTATTTACTATTTACTAAAATGATTAAATAAATATTCAATCCTAAAAGTCAAATTAGGAAGTAGTAAAAAGTTACGAAGTTAAAGTAATTATTAAATCAACATAAATCAATTAAAGATTATTTTCAAGAAGATAACAGATTATTAATGTGCAGGCTTTATAGCCATTAAAAACAAGATCAAAAGTTGCACTTATGAGGTTTCTACTTCTCCCACTATGTTAATTACGTTTACAAGTTATACCTAAAATATTTCTGCACTGGATTAAAATATCTGCAATCTTTATTTTCCCGTTGTTTATATGCTTCAGGTTATTTCACTATTTAAAGTGAAGCTCATCCTTTATTGTCTTAGATAATCTCTAGGGTTAATTTTTTGTTGTAGGTTGTTGCATTTGTTTATATTAAAACTCAACTTTTAAATTCCGAGGTAGGTTTTAAAGTTGAAATTCTCTTAGCATTATATTTAAACAGTTTTTATAAGATTGATGTCAACAATTTAAACTAGATCTAAACCCTAGTTTCTAGATAAAACTAATCACCAGATCTGTGTCAACATTTTTTTCTAAAACAAAAACCCTAAGTATATTTTCATAAAGAACTTGCAGAGGTCTATGACCTTATTATAAATAAAAAATAGAGCTTAAACAAAATTAAACTAATTGAACCTTGTGATAAAAAAACCCATTTTAAACTCTGTTCCAACGTTAATATACTTATTAAATAAATAAATAATAAACATTCAGTCCAGGGGTGGAATCCATTTTAATTCAAACTCAAAACTCAAAACTAAATGAAATGTTGGCACATTTCGTTTTCCAATGAAACGTAGACCTAGTTTCCAAATCTCCTATCTACATAAAAACCATAAACTATTTAAATTCCAAACACTTATAAACAATATTTATCACCACCCAACAATCAAATCCTGTTAAGGATTGGATTCGAGTCCTTCCCTTTCCAAATAAAATCTATCCATACAAACCTGTCTAAATAAATTACAGTAAACGATTAAAATCCAAAACAAACTGAGTTCCATTCCCATATGCATCGTGTAGATAGAGTTAAAAGAATAACATGATAATCATCACATAAAACATATTAACGAAACAAAGGTTAAAAGCTTTATCACATACAAGTATCTACGCGACCCAAGGTCGAATCCATTAAAACCACAACTATATAATCACAAAGTTAAAACAAAAACTACAAAACATTAAAACAATTAAAACCAGCTAAGCATTCGAATCAGTTTCGAATTGCATAATAGCTCAGCTGGGAGCATTTGAACCAAAATCATACAAACCCAGTATCGAATCCTGTAAGTGAAAGATAGCATATTAAATCCAATTACACAGACTGTGTTATTAGCGTAGGGTTTATCCATTGCAACTTCCCATAAATAAATCAATTTGCCACATCTAATCTCATAGACAGAGCTAGGATCTTTCACGTCAAAACAACAAATCATTTAAATAGATAGAGCTACATTCTTATCAATCAACAAATCAACTAAAAACCACAATTCCATAGTTCATATCAATTATTGAAACCATGGAATCATAAGTTCCATTGTAGAGCAAGGGCACTGTAGCATTTAGAAACACATACAAAATCATAGATCCATATTAAAACACAACGAAAACCCAGTAAGATTTATTTAAAACTAAAAATCCATTACATAGCTAAATTGTAAACCAAAAACATAGATTCGAGTCTCTATTAAAAGGTTAAACATCACATTTACATTACAGAGCCATACCAAAGAGTTTACACAGTCACATTTAAACAATGCCCAAACTATTTGAATATACCCCAAAACCCAAACCAAACAATGTATATCGTAAACATTACAACCAATATTTCCCAAACCCAACATCGAAACCATATAATATCGTACCCAGTTCAAGCATTGGGTACATATCCTTTTTCTATACGTGGGGCTTACCCGGGATGGTTGTGTAGTCAACCCAAGAGATCTACCATTTTAAAACACAGAGTAACCACACTAACAAACCTGCAAAACAACGAAACCAACTCATTTGTTAGAAGTATGCAACAATGATAAATCTAAACCAAAGTTTAAAAAATAGAACCATTGTGAGCTTAGAATACGTGTGAAACGTGTTCATGAACCAACTTTAAAACCATGCATGGTATGCACATATCTCATATGGAGCATGAGACCTTCATCGAAACCCAAACAAATACCAAAGGAATGACTAGCGAAAACCTAGAGAAATGCATAAGGTAGGCATCCTCCGCAAAATGAGGAGCATTCAATGCGCCAACCTTGATGCCACCTTCATCCAGATCAAAACCCACAAGCCTATAGTCTCGCTTCACTTTCGTTGCCATCAAATTAAACCCCATTTCCATTGTCTTAAACCCTTCCATAGTACAATTTTCATAGGTATATGCTATAGTTTCGATGGCATAAACCCTCCACAATAAAATATTTACAACCAAATTTTTTTTTAGCCCCTCATCACTATATTTTTAATACATGCATATAGTATAAACCCCTTATCATAGCTTACAAAGTATGTATTGTGACCTTTAGGCTTGGAACCCTTTCCTTCTATAGTTTGAGCATAGGATTAGCATTTCTTAGGTGTTTATTGCTATATATGTTAGGACTCTGTTTTACCACGTTCGCAAGACTAGGTTCACAGGAGAAATCACCTGCAAAAGAATAGGTACACTTGCATTAGTTTGAAATGAATGAAGTAAACCCCATAGCATAGGAACCTTACCTTTTCGAGTGGATATTTAAGGGATAGAGAACCCTCTACTCCACCCCTTGACATACAAAGGTAAGTCATCCTCTTCATAATGAACAATTAAATAATTAAATACACATAAAATGAAAGTAAGACATAAAACTGAGTAAAGATCGACAACGTCAGTAAATAAGAGATACATGTAAAAGTAAATTACAAGCGCATTGAAGTGTATAATAGTGACATGTGGACATCATCATCATATAGGAAAAACAAACAAAGAAAACAACAAACAAAACTTATGGTTAGCTCTTCAAACAAGTTTTTTTATTCCACAATAAAAATGAAGATGTCCTTAAGATCTAGAAGTTTTATTAGGCTACGAAATAAAAAATATTTATGGATTTTAGGGAAATTAAAAGTGGTGTGAGAGCCCAGATTCAAGCACTAAGAGACCTAATGGGCGCTACCAAACATTCGTTGCAGAAATAAACATTTCAAAACTATATTTGAAATTTTGTTAACTAACAGAAAATTATTTGTTACTAAATGTTTTAATTGCAGGATTTAAAGAACAATCCCGATCATGAATACAGAAGAAGATAACAGTCGACAAGGAAATATGAATTCCCCAACACGGGAAGAAGACCTGGTGGTAGAATTAAATTCTGATTTAAGGGTGATTTCATGAAGGTGGGTAACACTTTTTGGCCAAATTTGGCAATTGAAACTTGATTTTTTACTCATGTGCTAGATAGAAGCCCTCAAAACACATACATGCCATGTGAATTTCGACTTGCAGTGAAAAAAAATTGTAGAATATTATGTTGGCTTCCCAATGATATTTTTTTAAAATATTCCGATGTCATTTAATGTGTGAAATTTTGCATTTAGTGAATTGTGTGACCTTAAAAATTTGAAGAAGTTAATAAGTGGCTCATGTCCAACCCCAATAATTCAATATTACATTAATAATTAAAATATACATACATACATACATACATACATACATACATACATACATACATATATATATATATATATAGCATGATTTACACAAAATGCACTGTGGTCTGCATATTTTTTTGTTAATTTATTTCGCAATATACAATTATTTATTATTTTTGGAAAGTGACCACATCTAATTTCAACATCATTTTATACACATGTGTGTCCATGCCAGCTTTTTTTTCACTATTTTCAAAAATTTAAAAACCAAAGATACCCTTTTGAAGATGACACATCGATGTGTGGGCTATGCATTTTTAAGAAATTTTTCGATGTGTATATTTTACCCTGTGGATTTTTCTTTGAGTTGCTTCAAAGTTGTTGTCTGGTTTTCTAAGTGTAAGTTTTAGAACTAATTAAAAAAAAACCATATGAATGCCAAAATGCATGCATGATATCTCAATGGATAGAGGATTCAGTGACGAATCTGTTGGTATTAAATCCGCTTAGACGTGTGCCATGAATGGCAGGGTTTATACCCCTAAAAGACACAGAGAAACATTTTTTTTCATGTAAGAGGGCTAAATCTCTCTTTTTCAGGCCCTTGATCAAGGTATGAAGCTCGATAGATGTATTTGAATACCTCGATAGAGGTTTTATCGGAAGCTCGATTGAGGGTTTATCAAACCCTCAATGGAGGG
>LPNX010209766.1:79358-111302 GCA_001517045.1 Pseudotsuga menziesii | reverse complement strand
TATATATATATATATATATATTATGTCCATGTAGGACATTTTAGAAATGGGTTTCAAGGAACCATATAAGAGAATTTAAAAGAAAAATTAGACATGAATAAAGACCTCTACCGCATTAGGAAAACAACTAGTAATAAGTGTAAGTGTTCATTAAATAATTGTTTTCACACATTTTGAATAAAAAGTAAAAATAAAAATTACACAAGAATAAAGGGGAAATCAGAAATTATAATTTTTTTAAGATGGTAAATGTAAAAAATAAAAATAAAACATAAGTAAAAGAATAAAAAAATAATGAAATTTAAAATAAAAAAGAATAAGAAGAAGGATACTTATTCTCAACATTGTAATAAATATAAAGAATTTAAATTTTTTTATTTTTCATTTCCTAATAAATGATAAGAATATAAATACATAAGAAGAAGAATTAAAGGAGCAATATGCTTATAACCGTAATGAAATATTTTAGAATAATAAACCCATAGTTACCCATATTTGACATTAATTAAATCATTTTTGTCTTATTCATAGAATCCTAGATTCCCTCTCTATGCTAGTTGACTTCTACATGTTCCTAGAAGTCAATACTTTCTAAACTAGGTCATGGAGCGCTTTGGAGTCATCCTAGAAACATATTTAGCATATCTACTTTATTCTTGGTTCCTTAAAGAGCATATCCACTTTTTCTGAAAGATGCCTTTCTTTACATCTATTTTAAGGCATAAAGGAAAATCTAGTCTAGGGAATCTTGCCTTGTTTTTTGACCACATCATCCTCCTTCCTTTTCTCCATATAAAAGCATGAATGATTTGTATTTCCACCACATATTAGCTTGCCCAATTTATTTAGATAATTCATGAGGATCTTCATGGATTCGAAAAGTCCCTTTTGCACATATGGGGGATTTGACTTGTTTTAGTAAGCTTGCTTTTGGACAAATTCGAATAGAAACCTAGTGATTTTGAATATCTCATGTAATTATATATTTGATCAGCCTATTAATTCATATGGGTTTCTAATTTACACTTATTCAATACCGGATTAAGTTATGCTCTAATTTTAGTCTCCTTTTGTGTGAATTTTGCATGTTTGATTAGGAATTTTGTGAGTGTAATTGATGTATCTCTTGAGTTCAATTTCCACATGGTTTCAGAGCCTTTGTGGATTGATTTATCTCCTTCCAAATTGTTATTGTAGGTTCGACATCATTGACTAGGAGCACATTCTGCTGATTGAAGGGCACATGAGCTGAGATATGGACCAATCTCAAAGGATCATCTTGACTCCATTCAATTTCTTGGAAAGGAAAGATGAGATGGAGATATTTTTGAGAGAGAAAGGTCTCTACAAGGTTACCATGGCTACTGAGGAAGAACCCAATGCAGCTGCATAGAAAATTAAATGGCACAATAGGAGGGATGAGGCCTATGGTATTTTGTGTCTGAGTATTTCAAGAGACCTCCTCTTCCATATTGATTCATTGACATCTCCTAATGATGTGTGGGAGAATATTGAAGATATTTTTGGAAAGACAGATGATATTAGAGGACATAAAATTGAGAATTAATTGGTCTCCTTGAATCCCATTAGCTTCGAATCATTGCAACACTCTTTTTCCAAGTTGAAGGCCCTTGTTTTACAGTTAAAATAGTGTGGGATTGAAAAGAAGGAGGAGAAATTAGTTTTAACCATTCTCTCAAACCTCGGTCCCGACTATTCAGTGTTTGTTTCGACCTTCTATGCCACTAAATTGACAGCTCGAACCTGGAAGATGCCTAAGATTGTTGAGATCATGGAATCCCTCAATTAGGAGCAAGATAAATTGGTGATGATGTGAACCATCTAACCTTCCAAAGACCAATATTTGGTTTCTGGAGATTCGAAGTTGGATTCAAAAATAAATACAAAATTTAAAAATCCACTTGAGCAAAAGAGAGATGAGGCAAAGTCTCAAGAGGAGTCCTCAGGATCCAAGAAGAATCCCTGGAAGAAGAAGAACAAAGGAGAAATGAGCAAGTGTGCATATTGTAGTAAGGGCTATCATCTTGAGATATATTGTATGAAAAAGTAGATAGACATGTTGACCCAACTCCTGGAGAAGAACAACATCTCCTGTCCTGATTTCTCAAAGAAGAGGGAAGGAGGATCAAATTCAGAAGACAAGGAGAGAGTACATGCCTTGGTTGCTGGCACCTCAAGCTCACCTAGTTTCATCATTGATTCTAGAGCTTACAGACATGGTTTCAACAAAATAGATCTTATCTTCTCTTGAGATGTCAAAAGGTCCACCAATAGTTTTGGGAGATAACTCTCTGACTGATAGTATGGGAAGGGGTAGGATTGATCTTGACCATGGTAATTTCAATAATGTGTTGTATTTTCTAGGTCTTGCCTCTAATCTCTTGTCAATGTATCAGATGACTCACACTGGGTCTCCAAAGAAAGTCATCTTCTCCCCCAGTGAAGTTGAAATCACTGAGATTTCGAATGGTAAAGTCATAGAAAAAGGTGTTGTTGATCACACTTAGAAGGTATACAAGTTTTCCCATTTTATACCCTACTCAAACCCCTCTGCTCTTCTTGGTCACGCTAATGAAGTAAGCAAGCTTTGGCATGAAATATTTGTCCATCTTAACTAAAAGTATCTTTCTGATTTGAGTGAAAAATACATGGTCATAGAGTTACCAAAGATCAAGTTTTCTAAGGGAGTTTATCAAGCTTGTATCCTAGGAAAACACCTAGAGCACAAGTATGAGAGAGCTAGTCATGAGAGAACCTATGCACCTCTTGAGTTGATCTACAGTTACATTGCTGGTCCATTCCCTTATATGTCCATGATTCCAGCCAAATATGCACTCATATTCATAGATGACTTTTTCAGGTATTGTTGGGTTCACTTCCTAAAGCATAAGTCTGAAGTTTTTGACCTCTTCAAAGTCTTTAGTGCCTTGGTTGAAAACCAGTCTGGGAGGAAACTCAAGATCCTTAGATTTGACAATGGTGGCGAGTATGTCAAGTCTGAGTTCATATATTATTGCAAATATGTAGGTATCCAAATTCAACATTCTATTCCTTACACACCACAACAAAATGGTGTTATTGAGAGAAAGAACAGATCACTGAAGGAGATGGAAACTTGTATGATGGAGGCTAAAAATTTGCCACCAAAGTTTTGGGTCAAAGCTATAAAATATGAATCCTATATATAGAATAGAGTGCCACATAAGCATCTTGATGGTATTACTCCTTTTGAAGCTCGGATTGGGCACAAGCCAGATGTGACCCATTTCAGGATTTTTAGCTCAAAGGCTTGGGATAGAATTCCAACTAAGAAGAGGAAGGGTTGCAACCCCAAAGCCAAGAGTTCATATTTGTTGGGTATTCTGAAGATTCAAAAGGGTACAATCTGATCAACTTTAGCACTAAAAAATATTTCATTGAAAGAAGTGTTCAGTTCGAAGAAGAGCCTTTAGCAACAGTTGAAGTTGGAGAGTCCTCTTCACCACAACATCCATTGATTGTAAGTGAAGAGAATAACGATTTTTTCAATTCTGATATGTATGATAATCATGAATTAATTTTATATCCTAAAATCCCTACAAGAACAGAGTGGGAAGAAAGGACCATTCATGCAGCTGGGGAACTAGCTGGAAATCCTAATGACACTAGGAGGACTAGATCTCAATTTGAGAGTGTCCTTTGTGTGAAAGATACAATCTTTGCCGAGAAGTGTTATTTGATGATATATTCTGATCTAAATACATATGAAGATGCATCACATGATCCAATATGGAAATCATCCATGAAAGAAGAATTCAGCTCGCTCCAGAAGAACAACACATGGGAATTGGTTGATCTCCCCCCAGGGAGAAAGCTAGTAAAGTGTAAGCAGGTCTTCAAAACTAAGTTTTCTGATGATGGTTCACCTTTGAATACAAGGAAATATTGGTGGCCAAGGGCTACTCTTAGGTACATGTTATTGACTACAATGATACCTTTGCACAAGTGGCGAAGATGGACTCCATAAGGCTTAACCTAGCCATTGTAGCTTCAAAGCAGTGGGAGGTACATCACATGGATGTAAAGTGCGCCTTTATGAATGGAGATATATGACTGAAGAGATTTATATGTAGAAACCAAAAGTTTTTGTATCTAATCCATCTTTAGTGTGTAGGTTGAATAAATCATTGTATGGCCTCCATCAAGCCCCCAGGGCTTGATATGCCAAGATTGATGGGTTTCTGCTGTCACTGAGTTTTGTTTGATGCAAGTTTGATCCCAATTTATATTTGAAGCTGATTCATGGTTCTTTAATGATTATTGTTCTCTATGTGGATGACGTACTAATTACAAGAATTTCAAAGAAAGAGATTACCTCCTTGAATGATGCAATGAACCATGCCTTTTCTATGACAGATTTGGGATTGTTGAGACAATTCTTGGGTCTCGAAATTGCTCAATACCAAAATGGAATCAAGTTTCATCAGTCAAAGTATGATTCATATTTTCTCACCAAGTTCAACATGAAATATCGCAATCCAAGAAAGACTCCATTTTTTTCAGGAGTTAAGCTTGAAGAAGTAGGTTCTTCTCCTATGGTAAATAATACACTGTATAGGCAGTTGATTGGGTGTTTGCTTTATCTTACACATACTCGACCTGAATTATCTTATGTAGTTAGTGTGGCTTCAAGATACATGGATCAGACTTATGAGATCCATTTGAGAACAACCAAGAGGATCTTAAACTTTTTTTAGGGAACAAGGACTCAAGGGATTTTCTACAAAGCAAAATCTGACTTAGAGCTATTTGGATTTACTGACGGTGATTGGGAAGGTGAAAACGCATATCGAAAGTCTACCTTGGGATATGTGTTCATTCTTGTAGAAGGACCAATCAACTGGTCAATTAAGAAGCAGAGTGCCATAGCACTCTCATCTACAGAGGCAGAGTATAGAGGAGTTGTAAATGCAGCTGCTAAATGTTTATGGTTGCAGGGGATACTTGGAGAATGTGGTTTCGAATCAAAGTTTTCAACAGTCATCTATTGTGAAAATCAAAGCACCATTCGAATCTCCATTGATCCAGTTCAAAGACAAAGAACCAAGCACATTGAGATCCATATGCACTATACCAGGGAGCTTGTGCATGATGGTACCATTGCTCTACTCTACTGCGCATCTTTAGAACAAGTAGTAGACATCTTAACAAAAGTATTTTGTGAGAATACCTTCAGTAATCTCAAATCACTATTGGGAATTTCTGATCATGTGGTGAAGAATGATTGATGACAAGATTTCCAAAATTTTTGTTTTTCCTATCCATGTTTAAGGAAGGATTTTCCCACTGGGTTTTGCCTCTTTCCTTGGTTGTGTGGACATGCAGTATGTAAAAGGGCGACTAAGCCTTGTTTCTCGGCCCTATAATTTTTTTATATTTACTCATAAATTTAGACTTAAGGGGGGGTGTTAGAATAATCAACCCATATTTACCCATATTTGACATTAATTAAATCATTTTTGTCTTATTCCTAGAATCCTAGATTCGCTTTCTATGCTAGTTTACTTCTGCATGTTCCTAGAAGTCAATAATTTCTAAAATGGGTCATGGAGCACTTTGCAATCATCCTGGAAACATATTTAGTATGTATTCTTTATTCATGGTTCCTTAAAGTGCATATCTGCTTTTTTTGAAAGTTGCGTTGCTTTACATCTATTTTAAGGCATAAAGGAAAAGCTAGTCTAGGGAAACTTGCCTTGTCTCCTTCCTTGTCTCCATACAAAAGAATTAATGAGTTGTATTTCCACCACATATTATCTTTCCCACTTGCTTTATCTAATTCATGAGGATATTCTTTGATTTGGAAAGTCCTTTTTGCACCTGTGGGGGATTTGACTTGTTTTAGTAAGCTTGCTTTTTGACCAATTCGAATAGCAATCTAGTGCTTTTGAATCTCTCATGTAATTATATATTTTAGCAGCCTATTCTTTCATATGGTTGGATAATGTACACTTATTCAATATAGGATTAGGTTATACTCCAATTTTAGTCTCCTTTTGTGTGAATTTTTCATGTTTTATTAGCAATTTTGTGAGTGTAATTGATCTATCTCTTGGGTTCAATTTCCACACATTATACTAGTAACAAGGGAAGGGGTCCTTTTCTTTTTATATTTTTTTTTTTGAAACTATTAAAGAGGCATCAAAGTTTAGGGAACAATAAAACTCTTTCCATAGTTCACCTAACATATAATTAGAACTCTCTCATTGTATAGATAAATGTGTACATACACATAATTAACAATTATAACCTATTACCAATCATTTCCTCTAGACAAGAGTACATTAAGAATATAGAAAATGGATAAGACTCATGAAAGAAACATGACATGCCAACTCGCTCCACTCATAAAAAAAGGGTTTTTTCGTAGTGATAATAATATGTTGTGCCCCATATATGTGACCTTGCAGCCCTCCTTATGACTAAATCTAATGAAGTTTAATTTTTTCCTCAACCAGAGATATTAACAAAAACATTGAACTCTATGTTGAAAAGAGACATGGATTTAAACAACACTATAGATGACATTGATTATGAATATTGTGTGCAGTGACCTAGTGGACAAACTATTGTTTGTAGAAAAATGACCATGATGTAGATACAATAAACCCTTCAATGCATCCTAGCATGATAACTCAAAACTTTAAACATTAGTTGTGAAACCTTGATGATGAAGCCAAGGATTCATTTTGAGGCTTTAATAATAATTTTAGAGTCCGTGAATTACATGCAATTTTTTTAATGCTTATATTCAAGTAGTATCATGGTGTGTTTGCATTAGAATTCAACATCTAGCTTGTTTATGTCATCAATCGTTCGTAAGGAATTTCAACATCATTTGATTCCTATCAGCAATATATCAAATGTGTATACAATGTAGTACAGAAATGTAGTGAAATGTTTTGAATACTAAAAATACTTTGCTCCTTCATATATAATTTTTTATTTAAAAAACTACAATTATGTGATATGACTTTGAATTTACACTAATTTTTATCTTAATCGTCATGTTCTATTCTTCCCTGGACTTCGAGCTTTAAATATATGGCCTGAGGATATATACCATTGGTATATCGCAGTCTTGAGAATCCAGGTCGAGTGGACACAACTCATTTAAGTTCAACTCATCAACTGAATTGCATGCATCATTGTCATAGTATTATTTTTGCATTGAACCAAGGCGAGCAATGATGCATGTAATTCAGTTGATGAGCTGAAATTAGGTGATTTGTGTCCACTCGACCTGGATTCTCAGGACTACTATCTACATATGATATGGATCTTCGGGACATATATTTAAAGCCTAGATCTTAGGGTGGAATATAACATAATGATTAAGATAAAAATTAGTGTTAAATTCATACTCATATCACATAATTGTAGTTTTTTAAAATTAAAAATTATATACGAAGGAGAAAATTATTTTTAGTACCTTTAGAGAGATGGAAATGTGAGTATGAAAAAAAAATATGACCTCATTTTTTTGGGTTATATCAATGTCCATTTTTTACCCTTCAAAATTGTTATTGTGCCACACATTTGCAGTTAATGTTGCTAGTAAATTATTGAATGGCATTAAAATTTACATCAATGACACGTGACTAATTGTTTTGGTGTTTCATAAGGCTAAGAGCGGAGGAAAATAAATAAAATAAAAGGTGTTATGGCGAGTGTTATATCCAAAAACAAAAAGTATGGAAACTCAACATGTTACTAATTCTCATTTCGATAAGAATTGAAAATGTTCAATCACATGAATTCAAATGAGGATTCAAAATACAAGGTTTCTAAGCATATTTTGGAAGAATTCATTAAATGAAACTTTCTATGATGCATATGGAAATACAATGTGAAGATCACGATATCAGTTCGATCAAGGTCTCTAAAACCATTGATCGAGCTTTTACATGTGTTTTTAAATAGCTCTATTGAATGTTTATGTGCGGTTAGAGAAAAGATGGATCGAGCTAGAAGCTTAATCGATATTGTCTAAACTTTAACTAAAAACATCCTCAAGTGCCCATATTCATGTGTGCACATGAATATGGACACCCAAAAATTTCTTTAATCAAAGTTTTTAAAATATTGAATTGTTCATGGGAACACGGTCTTCAAATTCAAATAGAACCAAACATAGAATTATATGATAATAAAATTTAATAAAACATAATTTCGACTAGAAGAATGATATACTTGTGCGTAATAATACATACCTTGAAGAAAAAACGAGTAAAAGCATTACTACTGCCACTTCCTCTAGATTTTATGAATAGATATTAGTCATAGAGTAATTGGTGTTATAGATGTGATTGATTGGAGTCATACATGTGACCAATGAATACATATATAACCCAATTACTCTACAACCCATATTGAAAAATGAATATAAATGACCATTTTCTATCCAACAAATAAAGTGAATTAAATGATAGGTTTGTTGCATATTTATAGGCAATTAAAAATGATTGACCGTGGTCTTTTTTAACCCTAGATCGAGCCTTTTTTAACACTCTATCGAGGGTTTATCAAAATCCCGATCGAGGTTTTATCATGGCCTCGATCAATCATGTTATAAACCATCGATCGAGGTGTTGAGACCTTGATTGAGGGCTCAATAAAATCTCGATCAAGGTATGTTTTTTCGTTTTTTCCAAAATTATCTTACTAAAAATTGTAACCCACCTCCATGGATGCACCCCCAATGAAAAAAATATAGAGTCTGCAAGCATACTTACAAATATTCAAAGATGACAATATGAATGAAAGAAAACAATGACAAGAAATCAACAAATATTTACTTGGAACATGACGAGAGGAAGCCCTAATGGAAAACCTACCCATTCAACCAATAAATCTAAGGAAATTTATCATCGCAGACGAGCCAACAACCCAAGGGAAGTGGGAAAACAAGAGCACACCCATGGGATTCTAGAAAGAGATTGTCATAGTATTTCTAGTGATAATTCACTTTCTCCTTGCAGAAAGAGGTACAAAAACGATGACAACCTCCAAGGAGAATTTCGAAAAATAAAATTCCCAACCTAGGAAGGAGAGATGAATACCGGCATTAGAGGAAAATTGGGGTCTAAAATAGGCCTTATAATAAAATGCGCCAATAATAAATTTTGTGAGTTGGAATTCAACAACCAATAGAGTTTCAATAAATTGAGTCAACCATAATGGTTGAATTGACATATTTGTCATAAAAGAAAACTACTTTTTTTGTTCGTATTCTCAACATATCTCCCTGTGTTTTTACTCAAATTCTGAGCGGGAGAGCTCGTTAGATGTAGAATTTAATTCCACATCCAACGAGTACCCACACGACATACTTTTGATGGACCCCGCTACCCCAAAAAAACAAAATAGCTGAAAAATGTGATGATGACATCGTCATCACATTTTTTTTAGGTATTTCTTGGTTTTGGGGTAGCAGGGTCCATCAAAAGTATATAGTGTGGGTACACGTTGGATGTGAAATTAAATTCCACATCCAATGAGCTCTCCCGCTCAGAATTTGAGTAAAACCACAGGGAGATATGTCCAAAATACGAACACAAAAAGTAGTTTTTTTCATTCTTCCTCCAAAATTAATAACCATTATTTTATTATTTTAACTATTATTTTATTATTTTAACAATTATGTTATTATTTTCCTTAGGAGGCCCATATTAGACTTCAAATTTCCTCTAATGGGAAAAGGATGAAGAATGGATTCTAGGTATGAACAAATACTTTCGAGTACAGAACTACTCTAATGAAATGAAAGCCAGTATAGCCATCTATAATTTAAATATAAAAGTAGATAGATGGTGGAGATACCTAAAGCATACCAAAAATGATGAAGTAAAAGAAACCAGATAGAGTACTTTTCGCAGAATATTTTAGGAGAAAAACATGTCTCAAAGATTCCTTGACATGAAAATGAAGGAATTTTATGAATTAGGGATGGGATCCATGACCATGGAGGCATTTATCAACATATTTTTGGATCTATTACATTACATTCCATACATAAAGGACAAAAAAGGGAACATACAACAGTTTTTGGTATGTCTTCCTCCCAATTTTTGAGAGAGAATTAAGTTTAACATGCACAAAACTTTGGACACTACCTTACACAAAGATAGGATTTTTTATGATCATGGACAACTTGGGTAGGAAAAAATAAATAGAAGTCGAGACAGGTCTAGGACCTTCTCAGACAACTGCAAACATGGTTTTAAACCACCACCTTAAAGAAAATAGAACAACAATTTTCTAGCCAACAAAAAACTTAAACAAGACAGGTGCAAAGCGAAATGTTCTTGCACCAAATACCAACCAAACAGCAGGAAACAAAGGAGCCAAAGCTACCCCACTGCAGTTTAACTGTTGGAAATTCCAAGGACCCCATTATGCCATAGATTTTCCAAACAAGACAGGTGGATTCTTACACATCTACATGAAAACCCAACGGTAGAGGACATGGCTAGCACAACAAGGATCTATGAAGCACTTGATGGCCGACAAGCAGACCATTAGGCCACTAGGGTTGAAATAGAAGGTAAGGTTTCAAGCACTTCTATTTCAATTTTGATTGATCCCAATGCTTACCGAAGCTATGTATCATCCGAAATTGTTGAAACATGTAAAC
The DNA here is from genome assembly GCA_001517045.1 of Pseudotsuga menziesii. Lineage (NCBI taxonomy): Eukaryota > Viridiplantae > Streptophyta > Pinopsida > Pinales > Pinaceae > Pseudotsuga > Pseudotsuga menziesii. Next base: position 100,606 of record LPNX010209766.1, on the reverse strand, counting down.
TAGACAAAGTAAAACATGAGAAACCATGGCTGGTACAATTAGTCACTGGTACCAAAAGAAAGGTTTCAAAAATAGTGAGACACTGTGAGGTAAAAATTGAATGGTTTTCCCACTAAAATAGATTTTAGTATCTTACCCTTATGAGCATACAATGTACTTATCGAAATGGACTGGTTGGAACAACACCATGTCATTATCAATTGTCTAAACAAGTAAATCTTGTGCAGGAATAACCAATAGAATCAGAAAAAGATTCAATGCATACCTAAGAAGGTTTTTGTTAGACAAATATTTTCCTTACAAGAGAAGAAGTGTATAAGGAAGGGATGCAATCTGTTTTCAGTAAACATCCAGGATGTAGAAGCTGAGAGAGAAGAACACACCAAGGTCTTTTCAGTTCTCGTGGACTTTAAAGATGTATTTCCCTAGGAAATACCAGGGTTACCACCAAAATGGGACTTATATTTTTCCATAGAACTGACACAAGGGTCAATATTGGATTCGAAAGCCCCATGCCACATGAGCGGACCAGAATTGTTGCAGTTCAAGTTGTAGTTACAGAAGTTGATTGAGAAGGGTTATATCTGATCGAGTGTGTCCCCTTTGGGATCACTTATAATTTTTGTAAAGAAGAAGGACGGTACGATGCGAATGCGCATCAAATACTGCTAATGTAACCGTTAACCACTCCCTAGGATCGATGACTTGTTCAATCAAGTCAGAGGAGAAAAGATATTTTCAAATATCGACCTACGGTCCAGATACCATCAAGTACGGATCCGCGATGAAGATATATATAAAATGACCTTTCAAACGTGATACGACCATTACAAGTTTGTAGTATTTCCTTTTGGTTTAACTAGTGCACCGATAAATTTTATGTGCATGATGAACAATATCTTCAGTAAATACCTAGATAAGTTTGTATTGTTATTTATAGATGACATACTAGTTTACCCGAAGAGTAAAGAGGAACATGAGGAGAATCTTCGCATAGTACTACGGGTGTTACGAGAACACCAACTTTACACTAAGTTTAGTAAGTGTGATTTTTACAAACCATAGATACAATACGTAGGTCACGTCATTTTCAAGAAGGGGATAGTCGTTGACCAAGTAAAGATTAAAGACATAGAGGATTGGCCTAGCCATACCTGTTTCACAGACATTAGGTCATTTCTGGGACTAGCAGATTAATATTGAAAGTTCATCAAGAACTTTTCAAGCATTTCCTATCCCATTACTGCCTTACAAAAGAAGGAAAATGAGCTTTTGTTGACAACCAAGTGCAAGGAAAGTTTTCAGAAGCTTAAGAAGCTTTTGACTACTGCACCGATACTACGAATTGCGGATCCTAATGGGGATTTTGTTGTTTGAACGGATGTGAGCAAGGAAGGACTTGGAGGAGTCCTCATGCAGAATGATTGTATGATCTATTATGATTCACGAAAATTAAAGGAACAAGAATGAAATTATCCCACCCATGATCTTGAGCTAGCAGCCATTATCCACACCTTAAATATGTGTAGGCACTACCCCATGGGGAAGAAGTTTCTTCTGAAGGGAGACAACATGAGTATGAATTATTTGCTCAACCAGCCAGATCTAAATTCTAGGTAGGCCAGATGATTGGCCTTCCTTAGTGAGTACGATTTTGAATTAAATCATATAAAAGGAAAGGAGAATAAAATTGTCGATGCTTTAAGTTGACGAGCTCATATGTTCTATGAGGCAACCTTAATCCAAACTGAATCATATTTGCATGATAGGATCAGAACAACAAATGGAGTTGACCGTTTCTATGTTAAAATCCTTAAGAAGATCTAATAGGACAGGTTGTTTCAACAACAAAAAGAGTATAAGGTAGATGAGACCAGACTATTGTGGTGTAAATAGAGATTGTATGTTTTGGAAGGAGGGGACATTATAATGAAATTCCATCGAAAAACCTACTTGAGGTATCTAGGATATCAAATGATGATATCATAAGTAAAGAAACATCTTTTTTATCCTAAGTTAAAGGTTGAAATTCATCGAAAAATGTCAAGAAATTCAGCTAGTCAAATATGATCACCACCATCCTTTGGGATTACTACAACCGTTACCCATTCCATAATGGAAGTGGGAGCTCATTAGTATGGATTTTATTATGAGGCTACCAAAGAGAAAAAATAAAAATGATTCCATATTTGTAGTGGTTGACAAGTTATCTAAAGATGCACACTTTATCCTAATTAAGTCAATCGACAAGGCAATTCACATTGTCGACATATACTTAAAGGAGATATTCAGATTGCATGGGATACCCAAGGAAATCATCTTGGATTGAGAAACAAAGTTTACCAGTAACTTTTGGATATCTTTATTCTTCAATTTAGAGATGTAGTTAAATTTTAGTATTTCTTACCACTCGCAGACTGATAGGAATATAGAACAGGTAAACCATATTTTGGAAGACATGCTTAGAATATATGTTATGAACAATCCCAGCAAGTGGGAGGATTATCTGCACCTCGCAAAGTTTTCATATAACAACGGATGCCAGACCTCCGCCAAAATGAGTCCCTTCGAGGTACTCTATGGACAAAAGTGTAGAATACAAGTTACTTGGGATATCCCAGTGGACTGGCCCATGTTAGGGCCAGACTTACTAAAGGACCTAGAATAGTTAGTCACCAAAGTACAACAGAACCTTAAAGAAGTGCAAGACTTCTAGACGCGTTATGTGGATAATAAAATAAAATATAAATATTATCAAATTGATGAACATGTTTACTTAAAAGTAAAAGCAAAGAGGAGCTCATTGAGCTTGGGAAGATGCGAAAGTTGGCACCAATATTTTGCAAACCCTTTGAGATACTGGCCAAGAGAGGGCCAATGGCATATGAATTAGATTTACCTGCTCATATAAAGGTTTATAATGTTTTCCACACATATTTATTGAAGAAATATGTATATGATACTAAACATGTTATTGATTGGTCCTGGTTACAAGTGGAAACTAAAGGGGAATTTGTATTTGAACCCCTTCATATTCTAGACAAAAGAGAAGTACATCTTAGGAAGCACACCATAGTCCAGCTGAAAGTGCAATGGAATCCCTTTGAAGCTAGTGAGGCCACTTGGGAGAATGAAGCCACCATGAGAGAGGCTTACCCTCCCTTGTTTCATGACTTCATTTATAGTCCCTATAATACTGAGACATTGTTGTTCTAAGCGGGGAGGGATGTAATATCTTGAATTTTGACCTTAACTATAATGGGCATGAGTCCCATTGCAAATGAGTTACTTTGATGTTTATGTTTGTATATTGGGTGTAATACTCCACTACGCATGAGTTATGTTGATTAGTTAGATATATTGGGTGTAAGCCAATGCATATGTTTTATTATCATGTATGTGATTGTATATGTTATGCATGGACCTAGATGGACAAAGAATATTGTCATTGTACGATGTACTGATGAATTATGTGATTTATGTTAATGCATATACTGAGATGATTATTGTGATCAAATGTGCAGAAGACTGAATGCATGGTTGAGCTCTATAATGTGTTGGGAGAAAACATTGAAGAACATGAGTGAGGAGATTTTTTGTTGAGCGCAAGCTTTGAACCACACGAGTGATTATATTTTGTGTTGAGTGCCAACTCTAGAGAACATGAGTGAGTTGATTATGTGTTGAGCTCAATATCTAGAGCACATGAGTTATGAGATTTTGTGTTGAGCAGAAGCTTTGGAGAGAATGAATTATAAGAATTGGAAGTGTTGGGCATAAGCCCTGAAGCATTCCAAATTGATGTTGAACATAATAGTTGGAGCATCGAATCCTTGGCCATTGTATCCCTAGGTGTATTATAAAAGTACATCCTAGAATTAGTGTTGAGTGAGAGGCTCTGGAATTGCACTAAGTGTAAATCCCAAATTATTAGCGTTGAGCTTGGGCTCTGAATAGCACTAGGAGTTACTGAAATTAATTCCTTTGAGTGAGAACGACTCTGAAAAGCACCGACCCTATCTTACTTATTTTTAAGTTGATTAAATTAAATTTCAAATCTACTTCTCATCAAGTACTGAATAACTACCACGATACATGCATTAATCCAAAATTCAAGGAGGATCTAGAGCTGCCTAACTTAGTTCGCCAACCCTACCTAAGGCCTTGATAAAATAAATAGTATAAGATAATGAAAGCATCATATAGATGAGATCATGTTATATGATGCATAAATAAATATTAACAATTATATCTATATATATATATATGTATATATATATATTATGAATAAAAGAATAATTATATATAGTATATACATAAGAAAAGAAGATGACTAAAAATAATAAATAATGAATCTATGTATTTATTATTTACTAAAATGATTAAATAAATATTCAATACTAAAAGTCAAACTACGAACTAGTAAAAAGTTTCTAAGTTAAAATAATTATTAAATTCACATAAATCAATTAAAGATTATTTTTAAGAATAAAATGGATCCTTGATCTAATTGAAGTTTAACTTCCCTTTTCTTAAAATATTTTCTATAAAGACCCAAGCCAAGGGAAGGCTTGCGGATCTGATCATTATTCCTAAATAATTTTGGAGAGCATATCCAAAAGCAAAGCCATCTTATATAGAACATGATATTCCAACTAAGAGAAGCCTCACCTTTAGGATCTTTAGACTACTTGCATGTTGGAGCCAGCTCGGGGGAATACGAATTAGAACTAGGAATGATTTCGGGTCATGGCCGAGAGGAATGTGGTAGTTCCAAAGTTATCAGGTTAACATATCTAAGGTGAGAGAAACTAGTTTTTTATTAATTCTGTGTGATGGCCTCCTATTTTGACTTGTTTAGCACTATATTTTCTAGTTCAATGCTCCATGAAATCAAGTAATAATCAGCTTTATGTAGTGATGTTTTGTGCATGGTTATGCCTTTTAAAGAGCAACATTGCAAGGTGTTTTAGCAGGTGTCTTTTTAATATTTTTCATGTTTATTTATTATTTTGTTTGGTTTTTATTTATATAATGAAACTTTTAGTTTTTATTTAATAATTGGTCAATTGATAATTCTTTTTCATGCAGGGGTCTTTTGGCTGTTCCATTCAACACCTGTCTCGGCACTTGAGGAGTGTATGTCGATTGATGTAGAGATTTGGGGGATTTTATTGCCCAGGATAACGTCTTGTTTGAACTCCAATCGCTTCCAAGACACAGGTGCAGTTATCCAGTGCTGTTCTGTGGATGCCATTTGCTCAAGGAAACATTGCCCTAAATCTTCAACAATCTATGGATTCCAGGAAGTGTGAATCCAAATATTTTGGCTCATGTATGGCGAGATAGGGTAGATTTGTTAGGATGAGGCCGATCCTTGCTTAAAGGTCGATTCATTTTGTATTTTAAGTATAAAAATGTAACTTTGAAACCCTACATGGATATACAAGAGAAGGGAAAGACACTGTAAACTCTGTTTTTATTAATTGATCAAGCGTTTATCTCCTTAAGGCTTTAGTTTCAGACTTGTAGGCATTGAAGGCAGGGCCCACCTTCAACTCTGATCATCTGTGTATAAGTGTTGCTTTTACTGCTGTAAGTAAGTTATATTGCATATTTTGACACTGTTTTTATGAAGGTATGCTAATGGTTTTATTCACTTGTGATTTGGAATGAGATTTACGCTTACATGAAACTAGTTGATGTCATTACAATATGCGTGATAAGTTTGAATATATTCAGTTTGGTCTGTAGGATTAATCTAGCATAGGAGTGAGAGCGGACTTGGATTTTAGACTTCTTTTACCTCTAGCGTGATACTGATTATTTGATGGTTACAATCTTTGTCTAGAATCCTTCAGGGTTATAGAGTCTACAAAGTTGTGAAGTATTTTAAAGGATTGGATTGTATTGTTTTTAAAAGTGTGAAAGAAGTTGCAGTACTTATTGAATCCACAGAGGGTTTAGAGATCTTAGTTTAGAGAATTTCTAGGGTTTTCCAGACAACATTTCGAATTGGCTCTATAGGGATTAGAGTTATGCTTTTGCTTACTTCATGGTATTGAATGAAATTAAGGAAAAGAAACATAGTTCATTAATAGGTGACAGTATTGTTTCCTAGGGTTTGAATATCAGTCTCGTAGGACATGCAAATGAGAGTGAGTGTGTATTTTCTGAATAGTTCCAATATATTTTCGTGTGCATAGAACACAGGTAGAGTATATTTGTTGCTAGCAGAAAGAAAGATTTCATTCCAGTAATTGTTTGAATGACTTAGGGTTAAGAAGAGACATCATAAGATTCTTTAGGGGTGATGATTGCAGTTCCATATGTAATGTTGGAAAGATACAAAACCATTAATATTGATCCAGAGTATTCATTTTGAAGACAAGTTTGAAACTAGGGTTTTCCTTTAATAAATTACTTACTTGCTTGGTTGCTGGCCTTGAAGAATAGATCAATAATTAGCATAGCTTAAGGTTGTTGTAGATTACATTGGATTTCACAGTATTGTAGACTGTAAGATAGGGATTAGCAAGATGATTCTCTTTTCTTAGGTCAGAGCTAATAACTCTTGACATTGATTATTGGATAAAGTAGTAGTTCCATCAACTACATTTTGTTTCTTGTTTGTGAGTAGACTAAAATTTCTTTAAGCATGAGCATTGAAACTACTTTTCCCACACATATGGTGTAGCAGCTAGAAGTATACGTATTCCGGTCAATAATTAAATTAAGGTAAATTAAATAACAATAATTTTACCCAACATTTTGGTGTCGTTGCCGGGGAGTTGCTCCAAGGTAAGCTGGTATCTTGCTCATTTTTCACAACATTTTTAGGTGTGACTAGTTGTTGCAGATTGGAGGAGAAGGGACGGTAAGATGAGAGGTAAGAACCTACGAATCTGTTATAACAGGTTCCTTCAAACCCACCTATAGCATAGAGGTGTGATTGTTTCGTTTTGTTGCTTAGATAAAATCTAGCGATAGTAGCAGTAGATACACTTAGAGATTCTTTTGATCAGTTTTGTTTCTATTGATTTCTTGATTGTTTTCTTTTGGTATTTGCAGATTGGAGGAGAAGGGACGGTAAGACGAGAGGTAAGAACCTGCGTATCTGTCATAACAAGTTCCTTCAAACCCATCTGTAGCATAGGTATTTTGATTTATTTGATTAAAATTCTTGTTATTTTCAGTAATTGTTTTGATGAGACCTAGAGATAGTAAGGGCAGATACATTAAAATTCATTCTGATCTTTTTGGAAAGAAAACCCCACCCTTCACTAACCCTAAGGATAGGAATACCGGAAATGAGATAGAAAGCAAGAACACTAAAAAATCAGTGGAATTAGGGACCAGACCAGAAGGAACTGAGGTTACACTTAGTGAACAATTACACTCAGTAGAGGTTCCATAGACCCAACAAGCTTCACCAACAAAGGAAGATTCCAATTTAGTTGACATAGTGAACATAGAAAGAGTGAATTCCCTTCTGGGACATACTCATAATTTGGTGGTTTCTCAAGTATAATATACCATAGATTTACCTTTCAATCTTCAGTCTTGGCCTAGGCTAGATTGCTGGGATTTTATCCCATCCCCAAGAAGAGATAGGTTAGTTGTCAATTGGTTTAGGAATCCTCTTGTTATGAGTGATCAGGAAACCAGACACCATATGGAAGGGGAGGGAGAGCACGAAGGACGAACTGAAACAACTTTTGGGTTCCCCATTTTGGATCTTGCACGAGATGTCAATATGAAAAATATCCCAGTATCTCCATTACCTACCTTTTATTGGGAAAAGTACTGAAGATCCGGATACCTTTCTATTTGAATTTGACATCCTATGTAGGAATTATAATTATCTACATGATGCACAAAAGTTAAAACTATTTGCAGCCACCCTTAAATATTCTGCACTTAGATGGTTTATGGGTCTGAGGGAATCCACCATTCGAACTTGGGAAGAGATGAAGAGTGCTTTACTTAGAAAATACCGAGACTACGTCTGTGGACCTAGAGACTCTCAAAACTATATCTTTAAAATGAAACAGCGTGAAGAAGAGAGTCTTGAGGATTTTCTAGAACGCTTCTGCTTTGTATTACAGAAATCTAAGTATAATACCTTACAGGAGGATGCAGTCAGAACTCTTTTTCTAAAAGGTATTTTGGAGGAATATGTGGAAATCCTCAACCTCATGGCATCAGGTGATGTATCTCATAAATCCTTTGAGGAGATTACTGAACTATGTAGAAAATATTCTAGAAGTAGAGCCAAGGCTAGAAAAAGCACAAGAGAAGGTCCTTCCCGCATTTCTAGGACAGCAGGAACTAGTGGGATCACAAGAATTGAATTGGGGAACTTGTTAGAAAATTTCAAAACTGACATTTTAGGCACCTTGAGTTCCCAATTTGATGCATTGAAAACAAAGAAATGGCAAGAGGAAGAATACATAGCAGCACTACACATATTCAGCCCTAAATGCAGAAAAAGACACCCTTTGAAAGAGTGCCCTCTTAATACTATTTCAGTCTATGCTTTTTGTTCTGATAAACATTCTATTGACAATTGCCCTTCTTTACCAGAATTGCAAGCTTTTTACTAGCTTAGTAGTGAACCTATGGACCCATCATATGCATCAAAAAGGCCCTGGCAGCCTAGACCCCAAAACATGTATCCAGAACTTGTTTTTCCAAATCCTGCATATTACTATCCCATGCAGCAATCTCAGCAGCCATGGAATCCACAAATGTGGCAGAATTGGCCTTCTCAGCTTACTCAAACCCAAGCATGACAGCAAGGCTAGCGATGACAGTCATATGGGGGACCACAGGGATAGTCCTATGGAGGAACAAAACCAACAACCCCATTACATACTCCTCCTAGCTACTGCCCAATGCCCCCAAATATGCAACAGCTATTACCTGGCTTTACACCACCTACACTTCCTCCTATACCTCCAGTTCCACAACAGTATCAAAATCCAAACCCACCTCGACCCACGTTGTTGCTAGCTCAACCTATCCCAAACCCTAACAACAGACCATCCCAGCCTCTTCATAATGCTGAAATACAAATGGCCCCAACTTATGTGATGCATTCAGCTCCTATACAGGAAATACAATTAAGGTCTGGGAAAATATTAAATAAAACTCCTCCAGTAGTGATTATTCAAGAAGAGTCTGGAGAAGAAAGCACTAAAAAAGAAATTCCAGAAGAAGTGCAGATTGCCTCAGAAAACACTCAAGTGCTTGGAACTCAAGATTCCCAGTCATCTGCTCAGCCACAATTGAATAAAAACCCCCCTTATCCAGAGAGGTTATTAATAGAGAAGCCTGTGGTTCACCCGCAATTTGATTTGGAAAATGAGTTGAAAAATGTTTGTATCAAGATTCCATTACTTCAAGGCATTAAAGACGTTCCTATCTATTCAAAAATGGTAAGGGAATTATTCTTGAAGAAACCTGGTAAAAAACAAAAAGATCCACCCGCAATACATGTTATAGGCCTGTTGTCCAATTATATTTCAGACTGTCCCTTACCTCCAAAATTTGCAAATCCTGGGAACCCAGTGGTGACCATTTGCATTAATGAGATTCCAATAGGAAACACTCTAGTTGACCTGGGGGCTGCAATTAATGTCATGTCTATGACCACCATGGAGAGAATTCAATTGTATAATCTCCTCAGACCTACTCCTACCATTTTGGAGTTGGCTGATAGGAGCACAGTTAAACCTGTAGGGGCATTAGATGACATTACTATCACAGTAGCTTCTTGGGAGTATCCAGTGGATTTTCTGGTACTCCAAACCAAACACCCAATGGGGGAACATCATGTTATACTAGGCAGGCCCTATTTAGCCACTGCCAATGCCTTTATAGGTTATAGAGAAGGCATTTTAACTATATCAAATGGAACTTCTCTACAGAACCTTATTATTTATCGCTCAACACAACCTGTATCAGAAAACATGCTATAGTTAGAGAGTCCTTATAGAGATGAGGACGTGGAACAACCCTTACTGTCCATTAGTCAAACTAGGGGGCTAGAAGACTAGACTGAAGATGATATCCTTGATCAATTTATCTCAGCCACTACTAGTATTGAGTTTCCACAGTCCTTCTCTGACTTAGACCATGTTTTCACAGAATATTTTCAAGAATAGTACTACCCTTCAACCATCTCATCATCAGTGGTTTTATTCATAGATGATAAAGTTGGAGCCTCGACCGTACCAATGGATATTAGTCGGCCGGGAAGGTCTTTGTTTATTAATGGAAATTTGTCTCAAGACCAACAAAATCAGTTAGTTAAGTTACTCAAAGCACATTCTGGGGAATTTTCTTGGATTTATACAGACATGAAAGGCATTCACCCTGACACATGCATCCATCATATTTATACACAGGAAAACATTAGGCCGGTAAGACAACCACAGAGGAGAATGAATCCTACGCTTAAAGACATTGTGAAGGATGAATTATAAAAATTGCTTGATGTAGATTTTATCTATCCCATTTCTGATAGTAAATGGGTATCTCCGTTGGTGATTGTCCCAAAGAAGGGAGGTAAGTGGAGAATATGTGTTGATTTCCTGGAATTAAGAAAAGCAACTCTCAGAGACTACTTCCCTCTTCCTTTCATAGATCAGGTTTTGGACACCCTGTCAGGAGAACAATATTTTTCTTTTCTTGATGTATACAGTGGGTATAACCAGATAAGGATAGCCCCAGAGGACCAAGAAAAAACTACTTTCACCTGCCCATGGGGAACATATGCTTACAAGGTGTTACCATTTGGTTTGTGTAATGCTCCTGCCACTTTCCAAAGGGCAGTGCTAGGTATTCTGGCTGACTTAGTCCATGATTGTGTGGAAATATATATGGATGATTTCACAGTGTATGGTAATGATTTCACAGAAGCCTTATATAACCTAGAGAAAGTTTTAATTAGGTCCCAAGAAACAAATATTGCCTTAAGTCATGAAAAGTGTAAAATGATGTTAACTGAGGGCATTGTTTTAGGGCACCACATTTCATCAGAAGGTATTAAGGTAGATCCAGCAAAGATTGAAATCATTACTGGTTTATCTCCACCAACTACACAAAAAGAAGTTAGAATTTTTCTGGGACATGCGGGTTACTATCGTAGGTTTATTGCTAATTTTACCAAGATAGCAGCTCCACTGTTCAAATTATTAGCAAAAGACATTGGTTTTTGTTGGGATCAACACTGTCAGACAGCCTTTGATACTTTAAAAATAGAATTGTCTTCAACACCAGTTCTGCGGGGGAAAAATTGGTATTTTCCCTTTCATATACAAACTGATGCTTCATACATTGCCTTAGGGGGAGTGCTCGGACAGAAAGAAAATCAGTCTTATTATGCTATTTATTTCATCAGTAAAAATTTAACACCAGTAGAACTAAACTATACAGTGACTGAAAAAGAGTTTCTAGCAGTGATTCATGCCATCAATAAATTCCAGCATTATATTACTGGTTATGATGTATTTGTTCATACCGATCATTATGCTATTAAATTTTTGATGAATAAACCTATAACTAGTGGTAGAATTACTAGATGGATGCTTTTGCTACAGGAGTTTAACATTACTATAGTTGATAAACCAGGGAAGGAAAATTTGGTTGCGTATTTCCTCTCAAGATTGATTCATACTGATGATAATGTTCATGTAGATGATACCTTTCCTGATGAACATTTATTTGTTGTTTCTATTAAAACACCATGGTTTGCAGATATAGCCAATTATTTGGTCACGGGAAAAATACCTTCTCATCTGTCATCATATGAAAAACGAAGGATCATACAGCAGAGTGCCAAATATTCATGGGCAGGTAATGACCTCTTTTGCACTGGTCCAGATTTGATTATCAGGAGATGTGTAAGGGAGGATGAGATGTATGGTATTCTTCAAGCCTGTCATGATGGACCCTGTGGAGGGAATTTTTCAGACAAGCGGACATCATACAAGGTGTTACATCAAGGGTATTACTGGCCCACACTTTTTAAAGATGCTGAAAAATATGTACAGGGCTGTGACAGTTGCCAACGAATGGGAAGACCCACTGCTGCTGATGAAATTCCTTTACAATCCCAGGTATAGATTGAACCTTTTGAAAAATGGGGATTGGACTTTATTGGACCAATCTCACCAATGTCATGAAAGAAGAGATATATTTTAGTCTGTACTGACTATGTGACTAAGTGGGTAGAGGAAAAATCTCTATTAAGGGCCACTGAGAAATCAGTCATAGGGTTTATTTATGAAGAAATTTTCACTTGCTTTGGGATTCCTCGTGAAATTGTAACTGAAAATGGAGCACAGTTTGTCTCTAAATCAATTAAAGCACTGACCGAGCAATATGGGATTAAACACTATAAATCCTCTCCTTACAACGCCCAAGCAAATGGTTAGGTGGAGTCAACCAATAAAGTGTTAGAAGCCATTTTAACCAAGACTGTGCAGATGCATCACAAGGGTCGGGCAGATAGGCTACCATAGGCATTATGGGCTTATAGAACTACGTGGAGAAACGCCATAGGGCATACCCCATATCAGCTTGTTTATGGGAAACCAGTTTTTCTCCCTATAGAATTTCAGGTGAAGACTTTTCATACTGCTGCACAATTGAGCCTGAATTTAGATGAAGCCCAGGAGTAGAGGTTGATGTAATTGAATGAGCTTGATGAAATCAGCCAAGATGCTATCCAACGAACTGCTTTAATACAGAATCAGAGGACTAAATGGCATGACAAGTTTTTGAAGAAGAAAAATTTTGAAGAAGGTGATTGGGCTCTGTTGTTTGAATCACGGTTTAAACACTTCAAAGGTAAGCTTACCACTAGATGGATGGGACCATATGAAATTGTGATTGTTTTTTATAATGGTTCTGTCAAAATAAGGACAATAGATGAAAAACAAACTACATTTGTGGTGAATGGGCATCGGTTAAAGGTATATAATAAACCTCTTTCTAAGCAAGAGTTCATTCATAACATGAGTCAGCAATATGAACTAGAGCTAGTAGGTGAAGAAATGACTTCTTCATCCCCTCCTTTCTCACAGTAACATCCAATGAAATTGTTCTTTGTATATATGTACATGAGTTTTTTTTATCAATAGGTTTCTTTTTGAAGGATGCAGATATTCTCTTCAGTGAGGCTCAGGATGTTTTTGAAAACAAAAGGGAAGTCTTTCTGTTACTATTCCTATTTCAACCATTGATTATTTTTACAAAGAATTTTCAAGGACTGTGTTAATTTGAATTAAATTTCTGAGTTTCACTGGGTAATTGGAATGCCTGTGTCAAGTAAATAGATGTGTGCTGCTAGGTTTTTCATACTTGTCCTCTTTATTCATACAAGTACTTATCCACTTGGCACTGCCTCCATTAGTGATTTAAGCTTCCAAAGGGGCTTGTACTTATGAACTCATGGGTTACTAGTGTCATTTGACTTGGTTTCACACTGGATGGAATGAGGGTATTGTTTTTTTAAGTAGTAACATCTATGGGAATTGAGTTATTATTCAGACAGGAACCATTATAGAAAAAGGTCTCCAGGGCTGAGCAGTCTATTGATTATTATCTATTGGCTTCCATAATATCAAATACATACATATATATATATATATATATATATATATATATATATATATATATATACATTTTCAGCCACTTCATTACTTTCCCTTTATACAGTTACAGAGGTTAGTTGTTCATTTGGACAAATCTTTATAGGCATGTACCAAGAACACTCTTCCAATTTTGATACCATCCCACTCCTAGATGGTTTTCAGAGATGCTCCCCCACTCATCTATGTATAAGAAAATCATAAACTTTATCTCTAAGATGAATTTGGGACAAGGGCCTCTGATAGAAAATGGGTGTAAGAGGTTAACCCGCCAGGATACTGAACAGGTCCACCGGCAGCGGGTACCGACCTATGGTATAAATAGGCAAACCCATCAGGGTACTGAACAGGCCTATTGGCAATGGGGCATCTTCCCGGAGAAGCAACTTCTTAGATGTTATAGTTACCCCACTGGAGTACTGAACGGGCTCGCTGGAAGTGGGTTCTGACTTTGATATCTCTTTTAAAAGCCTCATCTATACTTGTCTGTGTGAACAATGTACCTATGTAAATGTTAAAGAGAGGTCATATGTGTGGGTTAAATAAAATTTAAGGTGATTGTTTGTAATAGCTAGTTGATAATCATCTTCAGATGCTCTAATTTTTGGTTACCTGATCCTTGCTAGAAGAAAAGGTTTATACCTTTAGAGTGTACTGGCATTTACTGATTCCATGAACATAGCTGTGAACCTTAGTATTGGTTTTTCTTTTCACTGCTCAAACTGTCTTGTGTGAAGCTGAGTCAAGTTGGCCAGTACACCATTGGCTTCTTTTAGTACTCCTCTTGTCTTGTGTTTTAAGGCACATGTTCTGGTGGAAAAAGTTCTATATGAATAACGAGAACGAAGTATGTGCTCATGGTTGAAGTTTTGAATGTAGGAGTGAGATTGATTGTCCATGAATTATATTTAATTCTATTTTTGTATTGATAATAAATGTTGGTTTCATGACTTAGCTCTGTTTCTGTGTGTCCAGGTGAAGAAGCAACTTTGAAATGAGGTAATTGTGCCATGATCTTGTTGGAGTAAAACAAATTTTCAATCAGTTTTAATTTCCTTTTCAACTCATACAGGTGGTATATTTTGGGAAAACAGTTGTTTGCTTTCATATGATTACCATGCTGGTAATAATTTTCACCTTTACCAGCTTGAAAATATTCCTCGTGTCCTAGACTGACTGCGGTGCCGGATGAGGTACCGGAATGAAAATTGGAAAATTGATATGTTACTTGGTAAAGGTAATGAATGTTGGGATAAGTCTTAATTGTTATAAATCAAGTATTATTATTATAAACCAAGTGCTTTTTCCTTTAATATAAGTTTGATGAATTGTGGAATTACCATAATAACCTTGTCATCTATTTAGTTGATACACCACTGTTTCTTCGTAAATCATTTTATGGCATTGATCATTGGAAATATTTTATTTCTTTATTATTAATTTTCCATCCTTAATATAATTCATGTCATTGATATATTTCAATTGGGATTCTTAAATGCCATGGTTAAAGATGTCTTAAGGTTACGGGTTGATCAAAACGTGTTCATATGATCATAACCCAATGCAACGTGGGCAGTACGTGCCTCAGCTTACAATGATTTTCTTTACCATGTCCACTGTTATCATTACCACCATTTGCTATTATTCTTTTGGCCTGTTTCCAGTTCTTATCTCTATCCGCGGGAGAACATTGATGAAGTATTTTAATTGTCTTTGAATTAACTGCATGCTCTCTGTTAATTCACTGTCTCATCTCTTTCCTGGTCTCCACGATGCTCAACCAGCTTGAACCCTCAGAGTATAGGCAGTTATTAGCCACGCCTGAGTTTTTATCCTGCAAAGAGATGTTTATTCGGGATGGGTGGCATTATTTCTTGACCAATTTACAAGGCCACGATGATGCTGTCTCCTTGCAATTCGCCTTAGGTTTTGACTGGCACACAGCTAAGGTCGGGTCATTGGTGTTTCCAATTACAGAGGAGTCAATTGCATTGGCTACAGGACTCCCACGCACAGGGGATCGTTGGTTTAAGAATTTTCGGCTGCCACATAAAGACTACAACTGTGTCTTCAAACCTGAATTTTTGGCTGTGAAAGGTGAAAAAGGATTCTCAAAGCTTTGGGTCAGAGAAGAATTTCACAATTCCTTAATGATCATCACCAAGCTTATTACGTGTGAAGGTCGATTCTCTACCTACAAAGCCTGCCACTTTCGCCTGCTTGCTCACTTTGAGTTCGGTAAGCTTCTTAACTTTCCATTTTATTTTTGGAAGAGCTTGGGTAAGATGGCCTCGTAAGTTAGGAAAAAAATAGAGAATCCGACTCATAGTCTATACCATCATGGGCTTATCAAGATGCTCATTTTATCTGAGTTAAAGAAGAAGGATCAGGTATGGGAACAATTCATATATGAATTGTCCAATTCCCATCTTCAATCATCCCTGGGTAATGATTTAGGTGAGCCGCTTATCCCTAATCTGTTGATGTATATGTAACTTCGGAATTTATTCTTCTATGTATTTCATATATTGTAACCCGATGTTTATTCTGAGATGTTTCTATTATGTATTTGAGTCATGTGGTCATGCCCCAATGTTCCGATCGGGAGGATTAATAATGTAAACAAGTCATATCAAGTCATTAGGTAAGTCCCCACAGTTTAGGGGCACTTGAGTTATTATACACTAATTAAGGTGTAGGCTCGAGTAGTAATTATTAGGTTGAGTGCACTTCAAGTCAACGGAAGAATATAAATAGAGAGTGAGAGTCTCTCTATTTACCACTTGTGACTTACATCACTCTCTCTCTCAAGTGTGGCGCACCTTTGGAGAAGGAAATACTTTGGCTTGATAGAAGACAGAAGGCTGCTGTTGTGTTGGGAGGTCATTTTACTGTTTTGGGTTCACATCTTGTGGTGATACTATCTTAGAGGAAGTTGAGGGGTTTTCTCCATTTATGGTTTCCCCTCCTAAAATCTTTGTGTCTCTTGTCTCTTGTGATGTGCTTATGTGATTGCTGTGCTTGTTATTCTCTCAGTGAAAAGATCTTATCTTAATGCTAGCTTAAATGTTGAAAAACTAACATGGTATCAGAGCTAACCTGAGAAGAAGACATTGTGCAGCTACAGGAACTAGGGACTCCTATTTTGTGGATCTTCCTCCACATATTTTCAGCAAAAGTATGCTAGGATGACTCTCCATTGAAGGGTGCATCTTTCTGTCGATGCGGAATTCGATTTCAAGCATTTTCAGTTTCGATGTGGAAATTAGGGCTTTCTACAGAAGAGTAATTTTTGAGTGAGACCAGCATAGGGTTATTATCCTCATCAAAACCGAAATTTATAGACCTGGATCAAGAAATTTGGTGGGTGAAACTCTGGGAAAGTCAAACCCTAGTTTGACCCCAAGCTAGAGAAACCCTAAATGATAAAAATGCTAAGTTTTGGTACCGTCTCTATATTCCGAGTTTGGCGAAGTATCAGAATCTGAAAATTTCAGGGGCTGAAGATAAAATCCTAATGAACACTTTTTCCAAAGGGAATCCTCTAATTCGCTATATTCTGGGAGATATGATCTCTCCAAGTTAGGGTTCCAGCCTCTTCCAGAAATCATCCATAAACAGGTCACCTGGGGAGATCTGCAATATCTTGGGCTACAGAGGTCCAAATGGAATTCCTGAAGATTTTCCAGAAAGGAAACTGACTGTACTTTCTGTGGTCCAAAGGTCAGACTCAAAAGATGAACCAGTGACACGTGTCATGCCGTACAACTTTGCTGTTCTGAACAGTCCTGTAACAGGTCACCTTGGGAAAAGAATCATAAATCCCAAATGGTGAAACAAATTCTGATGAAACATATGGTGTTGGATCAGGGACATGCGATGTTACCTCAATGATAAATTTCAGACACATAGGATCATTAATTTCGGAGATATCATAGAAACAGTAACAGGCATTTCTGCAGAAGAAATCAGTAAATTAGGGCTTCCTGTTCCGAGAAGCTTCCCTCCACTGTTTTCAGAAAAGGAGTACATTGGACAGCTCCATTTGAAGATATCTATCTGTTTATCCAATCAGATCTGAAAGATTCCAAGTTTTGAAAATAAAGGTTTCTGTGACAAACCCTAGATCAGCGAACTCCGGGACAAGGACGGACACCTCAAATCGGTTAGATCTAATCCTTTGCTATTTCCATTTGAGGTTCTCATTTCAATATGATATATCACATCATCTTGGTGACAAGTTTGGAGAAGTTGACAACTTCCAAGCCTGGAAGTATATGATCTCTCTGAAGAAAATGGATTGGACACCTACATGAGTATGGAGGTTCCAGTTTCAGAGGGAGACGAGGCCAAAGAAGACATCATGCTCATGCTGCAGAGGATGATGAACCATCCAGAAAGAGATCCAGATATGAAAGTGAAGATTCTTCAAGCGAAGATGAATATGTTCTGATATCAGCTCTCACAGGTAACATTACTCATGGAAGTGATGATTGGCTCATAGATAGTGGGGCTTCCAAACATATGACGGGATTCAAGGAATCTTTTGTGAGACTATCAAAACATGAATGACTAGGAGATGACTACCAATGTCCAATAAAAGGTAATGGGGAATCTTCATACAAGCTAGACTCTGGTAAGTCTCTAACAATGAAAGAAGTATTGTTTGTTTCAGCATTGATGTAAAAATAATGCAGATTGCATTCATAGATGGTTAACTCATCATATGGCTAAAAGGAAAGACTATCGATGATGTGGTAGTGATTGAAGAACAAGAATGAGGCTTGTACAAATTGAAGGGCTATCCAGAAAAAGCCTTGATTCATGACACAGGCTTGCACATGTGCATTACAGAGCACTACCTATTGCAAGCAAAACTATTTGAAGGGAAGAACAAATTAGAATATCCAGAATTCAGAGACCATGCAGTCATAAGAGTCTCTCAAATCAAGAACAACTTGAAGCAGTGAAGAATGCAGAAGTGGTGATGGCCACCTTGAATGGCCTCCCAGGATCGTGGAATTCATTTATTCAAGGAATGTGTTCCAGAAGGAAGTGATTACATTTCAACCGAATTCAAGAAGAAGAAGAAGCTCGATTCATAAGAAGAGAAGGGGAGATGGAAGAAATTGAAGATCAAGATCTTTCATCCAAAGAAGATCCCTCAAGCAATGAGGAATATGAAGAACTCAACTCTTGAAGAACCTCTTATCCACCTTAGCATTTGGATAAGAAACGATGCGATTATGGATGAAGAAGACGATGAAGCTGAAGGCTCAAGAAGGAGTCTACCCTCGAAACAAATAAAGATAAGTATTCAATTGTCATCTCATTATATTATTTTGTTATGCATTTGTTTATATTCAATTATTATATCATGCATGATAGGATGTTTGCATTAATGACAGTATACTACTAATATGCATATGGGTAAGTAGCTCATGGTGCTATACAAATTCTCCATTGCTACTTATCTAGAATGAAACCTCTTTGCTGACATATTGGATTAGTGCACAATCCCAATGTTGTCCTGGTAGAGATGGAAGGAATCTAGAAAGTTTCAGTGAGATATGGATGAATGTTGTATTGGCTAAAGTAGTTGCATGATCATATATTTATGCATAAGTATTTGCCAATATGAACATTCCTTATGAAATGTTTCTAACCATATAAATGCATTTGACTTGTAGGAAAGATCGCATACATAATCGCTTACAAGCAAAGAAGAATGAAGACTTGTTCTGAAGAACAAGTGACGACAGTTCAAAGACAAAGAATAATATGACGAGTGAAGTGACATCATTGATGCAAAACCTTCCAGCCACCAAGAAGAAAGGGAAAGTTCAAGAAGAATGATGTCTGGGTGCAGTATCGAGACCTGAAGAGAAGTTCATAGTTCCATCATGCAGTAGATGGAAACATCATGGGATACAAAGCAAGATTCGTAGCTCGAGGCTTCTCATGAAAAGAAGGCCTAGACTACGAAAAGAAACTTGCAGCCAGTAAGAGTTTAAACACTTACATGGAGCTTGATGAATATCTTAACCTTTGCTACAAGGTTGATAGAGGATGACAAGCTCACAGATGGGTGCAAGATGAACTTTTGAAGAAGTTCAAGATAGAGGATCTTAGTATCCAGTGATCCTAGATGGATACTACTTGTCACTCCAGTACATAATGTTTCAGTGCATAGAGCACGGAAGTCAGAGGGAGTATGATGCTCCGCTTCAGAGGGAGTGATTGCAGAAGATCTTGAGGTTCGACATGATATGACAGGATGGGCATATTACTGATGACTCTAGGCTTTACTGAGAGTAAAGCGGATTCCAACCTTTGCTTCAAGTTTGAAGACGGAAAATCAGCGATGCTCCTGTTATGTGTCGATGCACTATTGATTCTAGTTATGGAGGTGTGGCAGAGTACAGATGGAATCTTCCTTGGACAAGGGAAGTATGCAGTAGAGATCCTGAAGAAGTTTGGGATGATGGCTATGGCCACACCTATTGCTTCGAACCTGAAGCCATTGTGTGATGATTCGTCAGAGTCGGTTGATGCTATGATGTATCATCAGATGATCGGTCATTGATGTACCTGACGAACAAGAGACCAGATATTTGCTTTGCTGTGAAAACCTTGAGCCAGTACTTGACAGATCCGAGAAGTGTTCACTTGATTGCTGCAAAGCATATTCTGAGGTACCTGAAGGGTACAATTGATTATGGGCTCAAGTATGATGCGAATCAGAATATTAACCTGGAGGGTTATGTTGATTCAGATTGGGCAGGAAGTGCCATCGACAGGAAGAGTACTTCGGGATGTTGCTTTAGTATGGGATTAGGTATGATCTCTTGGTTTAGCAGGAAGCAATCCTGTGTGGCACTGAGTACAGCTGAAGCAGAGTATGTCACAGCTTGTTCAGCTAGTTGTGAGGCAGTATGGCTGCGGAAGCTACTGTCTGATATAGTTGATCTCTAGTTAGATGCTACTTGTATACATTGTGACAACCAGAGTTGCGTGAAGTTGTCAAGGAATCCAGTGTTCCATGACAAGTCGAAGCATACTAAGATCAAGTATCACTATATCAGGGATATGGTGCAGAGAGGAGCAGTGAAGCTCCTGTATGTTGCGACGGAGGAACAGATAGCTGATGTATTGATGAAGCCATTGGCTAGGCTGAAGTTTGAGTACTTCAGAGAGAGACTTGGTGTTCTCCAGATCGAGGCTTCCTCCCAGAGACAGTGATGAGTCCCAAAGCCATTCTGACGAGCAGGTCAGATGTAAGGGCTGAGCCATTCTGTCCTGGTGAGAGGATTCAGTTCCTTCCATGTCAGATATGAGTGCTAGAGATCCAAAGCCATTCTAACGAGCAGGTCAGATGTAAGGGCTGAGCCATTCTGTCATGGTGAGAGGATTGGTTCCTTCCATGACTGATATGAGTGCTGAGATTGAGATCCATTCTGACGAGTAGGTCAGATGTAAGGGCTGAGCCATTCTGTGCATGGCTAAAGGATTTAGTTCCTTCCATGGAAGATGTAAGTGCAGAAATCTCTCCTCGTTGGAGTTGAGAGTCTTCCATCATTAGATGGT
>LPNX010209766.1:0-78033 GCA_001517045.1 Pseudotsuga menziesii | reverse complement strand
CTTGTCTCTTGTGATGTGCTTATGTGATTGCTGTGCTTGTTATTCTCTCAGTGAAAAGATCTTATCTTAATGCTAGCTTAAATGTTGAAAAACTAACATAATCTTGTTGACAAAGCATCCTCTGTAAATGTTTCTAAACATCAAACCAGTCATACTCAGGAACCCGCTATCAAGAGTTGTAAGAAGGCTGGACCATCCCATACTAAGAAATCTCGAGGGTCTAAAGGGCAACGTGTAAACTCTCAGTCTTGGGGGGGGAAAGGTCAGTCTGGTAATGAAAATTTGCTTGCTTCATCAAATCGAAGATTTACCCGTAGTATGGTTGTTCAAGAGAAGAAAAGGGAATCCAAAGGTAAGGAACCTGTACATGTCCAGTTGTCCTCATCCACTTCTTCTTCTGCCCATGATAATTCTGATTCTCATGGTTCCCATCATCATTCCTCCATACCGAGTCCTGTCAATGAGCCTTCATTACCAACATCACCTTCTAAATCTAGTCCGAAGTCTGCTAAAGAATCACCTTCCAAATTGGGTCCAAAGTCTACTAAATCTCAACGGTCAGATGCTTCAACTCAGGGAGTTGATTACTTTCACCAGAGAAACTTTAAGTTGACTAAGAAATTACAGTGAGTATGTTAGACTGGACCGATTTATCAAGCAGGAAAATGCAATTTTGAAAGCTAAGGTAGCCTCTTTACAAACCTTAGTTGATGATATTACAGGGTCTAATCACAGTCTCAGGAAACAGTTAAAGAAAAAGGATAAACAGTTTGAAAAATTGATTAGTGTACAACAGCAAACAGCTCCATCTCCTCCTCAAGTACAAGTCCTGTTTAATACTTTAGCCTCGGTTTCTGGAGTTTAATCCAAAGATTGGTCATCTATTTTGAGTTTCAAATTTTGTCTGTCTGAAACTTTCTTGCATAGGGACATGTAAGGTCTTCAGTCTGGGGGAGATGATGGCCTCCTATTTTGACTTGTTCAGCACTATATTTTCTAGTTCAACGCCCCATGAAATCAAGTAATAATCAGCTTTATTTAGTGATGTTTTGTGCATGGTTATTCCTTTTAAAGAGTAACATTGCAAGGTGTTTTGGCAGGTGACTTTTTAATATTTTTCATTGTTTGGTTTTTATTTATATAATGAAACTTTTAGTTTTTATTTAATAATTGGTCAATTGATAAGTCTTTTTCATGCAGGGGTCTTTTGGTTGTTCCATTCAACGCCTGTCTCGGCACTTGAGGAGTGTATGTCGATTGATGCAGATATTTGGGGGATTTTATTGCTCGCGATAACGTCTTGTTTGATTTCCAATCACTTCCAGGATGCAGGTGCAGTTATCCAGTGCTATTTTGTGGATGTCATTTGCTCAAGGAAACATTGCCCTATATCTTCAACAATCTATGGATTCTAGGAAGTATGAATCCAAATCTTTTGGTTCATGTATGTCGAGATAGGGTATATTTGTTAGGATGAGGTCGATCCTTGCTTAAAGGTCGACTCATTTTGTATTTAAACTATAAAAATGTAACTTTGAAACCCTACGTGGATATACAAGAGAAGAGAAAGACACTGTAAACACTGTTTTTATTAATTGATCAAGTGTTTATCTTCTTAAGGCTTTAGTTTCAGACTTGTAGGCGTTGAAGGCAGGGCCCACCTTCAACTCTGATCATCTATGTATAAGTGTTGCTTTTGCTGCTGTAAGTCAGTTACATTGCATATTTTGACATTGTTTTTATGAAGGTATGCTAATGGTTTTTATTCACTTGTGATTTGGAATGAGATTTACGCTTACATGAAACTAGTTGATGTCATTACAATATGCATGATAAGTTTGAATATATTCAGTTTGGTCTGTAGGTTTAATCTAGCATAGGAGTGAGAGCGGACTTGGATTTTAGAATTCTTTTACCTCCAGCGTGATACTGATTATTGATGGTTACAATCTTTGTCTAGAATCCTTCAGGGTTATAGAGTCTACAAAGCTATGGAGTATTTTAAAGGATTGGATTGTATTGTTTTTAAAAGTGTGAAAGAACTTGCAGTACTTATTGAATCCACAGAGGGTTTAGAGATCTTAGTTTAGAGAGTTTCTAGGGTTTTCCAGACAGCATTTCGAATTGGATTTATAGGGATTGGAGTTATGCTTTTGCTTACTTCATGGTATTGAATGAAATTAAGGAAAATAATCATAGTTCATTAATAGGTGACAACATTGTTTCCTATGGTTTAAATATCAGTCTCATAGGACATGCAAATGAGAGTGAGTGTGTATTTTCAGAATAGTTCCAATATATTTTCATGTGCATAGAACACAGGTAGAGTATATTTGTTGCTAGCAAAAAGACAGATTTCATTCCAGTAATTGTTTGAATGACTTAGGGTTAAGAAGAGACATCATAATATTCTTTAGGGGTGATGATTGCAGTTCCATATGTAATGTTGGAAAGATACAAAACCATTAAGAATGATCCAGAGTATTCATTTTGAAGACAAGTTTGAAACTAGGGTTTTCCTTTAGTAAATTACTTACTTGCTTGGTTGCTGGCCTTGAAGAATAGATCGATAATTAGCATAGCTTAAGGTTGTTGTAGATTACATTGGATTTGACAGTATTGTAGACTGTAAGATAGGGATTAGCAAGCTTATTCTCTTTTCTTAGGTCAGACCTAATAACTCTTGACATTGATTATTGGATAAAGTAGTAGTTCCATCAACTACATTTTGTTTCTTGTTTGTGAGTAGACTAAAATTTCTTTAAGCATGAGCATTGAAACTACTTTACCCGCACATATGGTGTAGCAGCTCGAAGTATACGTATTCCGGTTGATAATTAAATTAAGGTAAATTAAATAACAATAATTTTACCCAACACTGTGTGCTTAAGTGTGCATGGTTCATAGCCATTAAAAACAAGATGATAAGTTGTAGGTATGAAGTTTCTACTTCTCCCATATGTTAATTATGTTTGAACAAGTTATACTTGATATATTTCTTCTCTTGATTAAAATGTCCATGATATTTATTTTCCAGTTGTTTATATGCTTCCGGTTATTTCATTGTTTAAAGTGAAACTCAGCTTGTAATGTCTTAGATAATTTCTAGGATTAATTTTTATGTTGCAGGTTATTTCATTTGTTTAAATTAAAATTGAGCCTTTAAATTCTTAGGTAGGTTTTAAAGTTGAAATTCTCATAGCATTATACTTAAACAATTTTTAGAACATTGATGTCAATAGTTTAAACTGATATGAACCCTAGTTTCTAGATAAAATTAATCACCGGATCTCTGTCCACATTTTTAATAAAACTAAAACACTAAGTATATTTTCATAAAGAACTTGCACATGTCTATGACCTTATTATAAATTAAAAACAAACCTTAAACAAAATTAAACTAATTGAATGTTGTGATAAAAAAACCCATTTTAAACTCTGTTCCAACATTAATATACTTATTAAATAAATTAATTATAAACATTCACTCTAGGGATTGAATCCATTTTAATTCAAACTCAAAACTATAAACTAAATGAAGTGCTGACATATTTCATTTTCTAGCAAAACATAGACCTAGTTTCCATATATCCTATCTACATAAAAAACATATACTATTTAAATGCTAAACACTTATAAACATTATTTATCACCACCCAGCAATCGAATCATGTTAAGGATTCGATTCTTGTCCTTCCCTTTCCAAATCAAATCTATCCATACAAATATGTCTAAATAAATTATAGTAAATGATTAAAATCCAAAACAAACAGAGTTCCATTCCCATATGCATCGCATTGATGGAGTTAAAAGAATAAAATAATAATCACCACATAAAACATATTAACAAAAAAAAAGGTTAAAACCTTTATCACATACAAGCATCTACACGACCCAAGGTCGAATTCATTAAAACCCCAACTATATAATCACAATATTTTAAAAACAATTAAAAATACAAAACATTAAAACCAGCCAAGCATTTTCCCAGTTTCGAATCGCATAAGAGCTCAGCTAGGAGCATTTAAACCAAAATCATAGAAACCCAGTACCGAATCCTGTAAGTGAAAGCTAAAATATTAATCACATTTACACATACTGCGTTACTCACTTATGGTTTATCCATTATGGCTTCCCATAAATAAAGCAATTTGCCACATCTAATCTCATAGACACAGCTAGGTTGTTTCACGTCAAAACAACAAACCATTTAAATCGACAGAGCTATATTCTTATCAATCAATGAATCAACTAAAAACCACAATTCCATTCTTCATATCATTTATTGAAGCCATGGCATCGTAAGTGCCATTTCAGAGCAATGACACTATATCATTTAGAAACACATAAAAATTTACAGAGCCGTATTAAAACACAATGAAAACCCAATAAGATTTATTTAAAACCAAAAATCCATTACATAGTTAAATGTTAAACCAAAAACATAGAGCCGAGTCTCTATTAAAAAGTTAAACATCACATTTACATTACAGAGCCATACCAAAGTGTTTACGCAGTCGCATTTAAACAATGACCACACGATTTGAATAAGCCCCAAATCCCAAACCAAACACCGAATAGCTTAAACATTACAACCAACATATCCGAGACCCAACATCAAAACCATATAATAACGTAGCTAGTTCAAACATTGGGTACATTCCCTTTCGCTATACATGGGGCATACCTAGAATGATTGCATAGTCAACCCAAGAGATTTGCCATTTTAAAACACGAAGTACCCATGCTACCAAACCTGCAAAACAACAAAACTAAATCATTTGTTAGAAGTATGCAGCAACGATAAATCCAAACCAGAGTTAAAAAATAGAACCATGATGAGCTTAGCATACCTGTGAAACATGTTCATGAACCAAGTGTAAAACCCTGCATGGTATGCGTAGCTCCCATCTACAGCAAGATACCTCCATCCAAACCCAAACAAATACCAAAGGAATGACCAACAAAACCCTAGAAAAAAGCATAATGTAGTCATCCTGTGCAAAACGAGGAGCATTCAATATGCCAACCTAGCTGTCACCTTCATCCAAATCAAAACCCACAAGCGTATAGTCTAGCTTCACTTTATTTTCCATCAAATTAAACTCCATTTCCATAGTACAATTTGCATAGGTGTATTCTATAGTTTCGATGATACAAAGTATGCAATAGAAAAATATTTTCAACCAAAGGTTTTTTAACCCCTCATCACCATTGTTTTAATACATGGATAGAGTGTAAACGCATTATTGTAGCTTACAAAGTATATATTGTGACCTTTAGGCTTGGAACCCTTTCCTTCTATAGTCTTAGCATAGGATTAGAATTTCTTTGGTGTAGATTCTTGTAGATGTTAGGACTCTATTTTGCCACATTCACAAGGCTAGGTTCATAAGAGAAATCACCTGCAAATGAATAGGTACACTTGCATTAGTTCAAAATGAAATAAATAAACCATGTAGAATATGAAATTTACCTTTCTGAGTGGATATTTAAGGGACATAAAACCTGCCACTCCACCCCTTGACACATTGAGGTAAATCAGCCTCTTCATAATGAACAATTAAATAATTAAATACACGTAAAATGAAAGTAAGACATAAAACAGAGTAACGATTGGCATCGTCAATAAATAAGATAGACAGGTAAAAGTAAATTACAAGTGTATTGAAGTGTAGAATAGTGACATGTAGACATCATCATCATACAGGAAAGACACACAAAGAAAACAACAAACATAACTGGCTTAGTTCTTCAAACAAGTTTTTTTATTCCATAGTAAAAATGAAGATGTCCTTAGGGTCTAGCAGTTTTATTAGCCTATGGTTTTATTTATTTATTTATGGATTTTA
This sequence comes from Pseudotsuga menziesii, assembly GCA_001517045.1. Lineage (NCBI taxonomy): Eukaryota > Viridiplantae > Streptophyta > Pinopsida > Pinales > Pinaceae > Pseudotsuga > Pseudotsuga menziesii. The sequence goes on along the minus strand of LPNX010209766.1, from coordinate 72,181 downwards.
GGGACATTACAAGTGGTATCAGAGCCCATATTCAAACACTAAGAGACCTAATGGGCGCTACCAAACATTTGTTGCAGAAATAAACATTTCAAAACTGTATTTGAAATTTTGTTAACTAACAAAAAATCATTTGTTACTAAATGTTTTAATTGTGGGATTTAAAGAACATTCCACATCATGAATACAGAAGAAGACAACAACCGACAAACAAATATGAATTCCCCCACACGAGCAGAAGAACTAGTGGTAGAATTAAATTCTGATCTAATGAAAATCATATAGATTCTGCAAGCATACTTAAAAAGCTTCAAAGATGAAAATATGAATGAAAGGAAAGAGAAATAAGTAATCAATGAATATTTACTTCGGAACATGATGGGAGGAATCCCTCATGGACAACCTACCCATTCAACCAATAAATCTAAAGAAAATAATCACCGCGGGTGGGCCAGCATACCAAGGGAAGGGGGGAAAAAGACCACACCCCTAAGCTTCTAGAAAGATATTGTCACAGTCTTTCCAGTTATAATTCACTTTCTCCTTGCATAAAGAGGCATAAAATGATGATAACCTCCAAGGAGAATTTCAAAAAATAAAATCCCCAACCTTTGAAGGAGAGATGAATACTGAGGAGAAGGACAAAGAATGGCTTCTAGGTATCAGAAAATACTTCTGAGTACACAACTACTACAGTGAAATGAAATCCCATCTAGCCATCTATAATTTAAATGGAAAAGCAACTAGATGGTGGAAATACCCAAACCATACCAAAAAGTATGAAGTAAAAGAAATCATATGGAGTAATTTTCATAGAATATTTCAGGAGAAATACATGTATAAGAGATTCTTTGATAGGAAAGTGAAAGAATTTCATGAATTAAGGATAGGATCCATGACCATGGATGCCTTTATCAACATTTATTTGGATCTTTTACATTATGTGCCTTACATAAAAGATGAAAAAGTGAATATACAACAATTTTTGGGATGCCTTTTCCCCAATTATCGAGAGAGAATTAAGTTTGACATGCTCAAAAACTTGGACACTACCTTACACAAAGTTAGGATTTGTTATGAGCATGGACAACTTAGGCAAGAAAAAATAAACAAAATTCAAGACAGGTTTAGGACCTTCTTGGACAACCACAAACTTGGTTTTAAACTACCACCTTACAAAAAACAGAACAACAATTTTCTAGCCAACATAATATTCAACAAGAGGGGTGCAAAGCCAAATGTGCCTAAAGCAAATACCAATCGACTAGCAGTAAACAAAGGAGCCAAAGTTGTCCCATTGCAGGTTAACTGTTGGAAATTCCAAGGACCCAAATTATTCCAGAGATTGTCCAAACAAGACTGGTGGAGTCTTACATAATCTACAAGAAGACCCAATGGTAGAGGACATGGCTAGCACACTCAGGATCTATGCAGCACTTGATTGATGAAAAGAAGACCATCAAGCCACTATGGTTGAAATAGAAGGTAAGGTTTCAAACACTTCTATTTCAATTTAGATTGATCCCAGTGCTTGCCAAATATATGTATTACCAAAAATTGTTGAAACATGTAAACTAGACTAAATAAAACATGAGAACCATGGCTGGTACAATTAGCCACTGGTACAAAAAGAAAGGTTTCAAAAATAGTGAGAGACTATGAGGTAAAATTGAACTATTTTTTTGCTAAAATAGATTTGAATATCTTACCCTTAGGATCGTACGATGTACTTATCAGCATGGACTGGTAAAAACAACACCATGTCATGCTTGATTGTGTAAAAAAGTCAATCTTGTGCACGGATAGAAAAGGGAATTAGACAAAGATTCAAGGAATACCTAAAAAGGTTTTTGTTAGATAGATATTCATATTACAGGAGAAGAAGTGTATAGAGAAGGGCTGCAGACTATTTGCAGTAAACATACAGGATGTAGAAGCTGAGAGAGAACAACAAATCGAGGAATTTTTGGTTCTCGTGGACTTTAAGGATGTATTTATCAAGGAAATATTAGGATTACCACCAAAATAGGACTTATATTTTTCCATATAACTGACACCACGGTTAGTACCAGCTTCGAAATCCCCATACTGCATGAGCGCACCAGAATTGGTGGAGCGCAAGTGTAATGTCCCCAAAATTTGAATTTTTTTTTATTAGGCTAGTTATTTATTACTTGAACTGAACATTATCTTATCTTAAGCGGAATGTGACTAACTATGTTCCCATAACTGAATTGTCATAAGTTGTTCTTATCCTCTTCTAGATGTTTTCCCCGATATGGTCATTAAGGTAATTCTATGTTGTTGTTATATTACTTGAATCCGAGTTAGATTGTTATGTTGTTCAATGATTGCTTCTTATCATGTATTTATGTGTATGCATGTATAGTTTATTTCTTACTTACTAATTATAACTTGTGGTTACTAGTTTATGAAAAATCTTAACTTGTACTATCAAAGGGGTGGAGTGGTGGGACTTTATATCCCTTATAGGATCACTTAGAGAGGTACCTGGTTTTACTTGTCATTACAGTGTTTACTTAGTTCATATTGAACTAATGCATCTCTTCATTGTTTTGTGCAGTTGCATTAGGTGATGGAAAACTCGCTATAGCCATTAAACAAGGACATACTACCTATACTCAACTACCTCACAACTTTGGGCGACAAACATACCACAGTCCTACTTAGCGACTCTTAATGCTATTGTTCGCATCATTTTTTTACTCCTAGATGGGTTTATTTATACCTATGTCTATATTGTTTACCATTATTACTTATGGTTCTAAGACCTTAATTTTGCTTCAAACCTGTGCTTAACATTTATATGGTTGAATTATATTGTGAAAGGATTTAAGATATTAGAAATTATCCCTATGTGGATTATGGTTTTTATACAATATGTTGGAGGTATATTATAAGCCATTCATGGCATATTACATATGCCATGAATCATGTCTTTATCCTATGTCCACGATACCATTGATGGGGTTTATAATGTGCATGGCATTCAAATGTCAAATCATGATTTTGGGGTTTATGAACTATAGACTTGGGGTTGGAAATCTACGTAGTGGTGGAGAGGGTGGCAGAGTAAATGCACCTCAGGAGTTGGGGGTATCAAGCCCTAAGATTGAACTATCATGGAGGCATGATTCATTTGCAATTTTGTTGGGTGAGCTCTGTTCGGCTCTCTGGTCTATATCATGACGTGAGGTCTGGTTTTCAGCTACGCTTTGGAAGGTATGTCCTTTGTTCTGGTTTTGCAACACTTGTTTACATTTTTTTTTCGGTTCGGAGGTTTGGCATAATTCTAATCTTTTGTTGTCCTCTGTTCGTAGGTTGTAGGGCTTCACTGCATGGGTCATGGGTCTTCCAAGTGGCTGACGCATTACCCTTCACGAGTAAGCCCTATTACAAACAGGATTAAAACTTGTTCCTCTGTGTATGGGTGTTTTGGAAGAGCTTTAAGCTTGTTGTTTCAATGTATGGATGGCTTGGTTTAAGGGTTGCGACTAGATATGGTCTGTTTGTAAATAATGTAAAGCATTGAGAGATGAAGGTACATTTTTGGGTTTTTGTTGGGTTTGGTGCCTTCGGGCCAAGACTGTAATGACTCAGCTCTTGTAAATGATTATTGGGTTGATAGAGTTAATATTATGACCGTGATGATTTTGCAGATCGTCTGCATTTTGTTTAGACTGTTGGGTTTTGATAATGGTGACAACACCATTGCTTGTAATGGTGCATTGGCTTGAAACTGCGACTGTGTAATTTTATATATAATTTATAGTGGTGCATTCGCTATTGTGTATATATCGTGGTTACGACTCTTATCTTGGCAATATTTTGACTCCATGTAAACTTATGTTTGTAATTTAAGTTCTTCATTTGGGTATTTTAGTAGAGTTGTTTGTCTTTAGAGTCATGCCATTGTTGGCATTGGAACTCTTGCCATTTAGTGTAGCGACTATGTAAGATATGAGTGGAATGTTGACTTATGGTTATTCGTAGTGTTTATTTTCTTCCCTGTGTATTTACTTGGAAATGGTTGGGACTGTGGGTTTTAACCCAATGAAATGAATGTCGTTGCTATTCTTAGTGTAGCCAGTGGTTTAATTTATGGTTTATGTTAATGGATTACTATTTTGTATAACAATCGTGAGTTTGACACGAAATGGATACAACATATATATTGGGGTTTTGATTTCTGTGTGGAGAAATATTGAAATGATTACAACATGTATATTTCGTGGGTGTTTAGTGTAGATATTTGTTGAAAAACCAATGAAATTGATCTGTGGATTGTTGGCATAAAGCATAGGGATTTGTTGACTGATCAACGAAATCGATATGTGGCTAATTATTCTTGTATTTATATGTTTATTAGCGTAGACTGCGTGGAAATAAAATGAAAGCTATTATAGTATTGATAAAGCTACTAGCGAATCCTACAGGATTCTATGTTGGTCATACTTTTAATGTTTCTGGGTTTATAAGTTGTGAGCTTCACAGGATTCGATCCTGGGCTGCGATGGTTATAAATGGTGTGTGTGGGTGAGGTTTTGGTTGGCATGTATGCCAACAAGATTCGATCTTGTAACCTTTTGATTGATGCGATATATGTTTAAGTGTTTTGTAATTAAGTTAGGGTTGTTTATTAAGTTGAATCTCTCGAGAGATACGATTTTGATAATGGATCTTTGTGATAGGTTGTATAGTTTATAATGTAGTTATGATGAATGAGGCACTCATGACTACAGACCTTAGAGGTCTCAATAGGTTAGCTTGATATTTGATATTTTTTTTTATAACATGGAAATGATTTGGTTATAGTTCTATTTTATAATATTTTTATTTAAAGTGTTAGCCATTTATATTTATGTTATAATCTCCTACCTAGAGATTAGGATAATGCTATAGATACTAGTTTGGTTTATTTATATTTAATATAATCCTTCCAACAATATGAAATCTTCCAGCAGAGATAGGATATAGGCTGTGTTTTGAAATAGTGCTAGGTTTTTGGAAATTAAATTTATAGATAGGAAATAAATTGCAGAATGAACTAGAAAAAAAACCCTTAATAAATAGACATGAAATAGATTTCAGAAATGAACTAGAAACAAACCCTCCTGTAGTTAGCACTAATGGTGCTTATTTCATCATGAATAAAATACATTAGAATAGCCTAATAAAATAGATAAAAAAATAACCTAACATTTGATAAAAGAATTATATCTATTAATAAATAATGAGAATAGAAAACAAAACCCTTCTATAGATAACCCTAACCTTTGGCAAAAGAAAATATATCTGTTAATAGACAATGAGATTAACCTACATGTGTAGAAGACAAAAATTCAGAAAAGATAACCTATCTTATAACAGATTGTTAGTAAATAATCATTCAGAATTCAATATACTCCAAATAGTAAAACTAGTGTAGTTTGCAAGGGAAAAATCAAGAACTGCATACCTGCAAGTTGAAGCTGTTTTAATGGATAAAAACTTGCACACTCAAATAACTAGTATTAACAAGTTCATAGACAGATCTGCCCTCTATTTAGATAGCTGAATAACTTGGGAACTACCACGTTCCACCCAACCATGACCCAAAATCATTTCTCGTTTCAATCTGGATCCCCCCGACCTGGTTCCAACATGAAAGTAGCCTAGAGCTCCTAAGGTAAGGCTTCCCTATCTGAGATATCAGGTTCTGAATCAATTATCTCTTTTCCTCCTAGGAAAAATTTTCTTCAAGAACTCTCTTAAGAATAATCAGGTAGAATATGGAACCACCAAAAAGATAGAAGATCCCAAAGCCTCTCTTTGGATTGGGTTTTTAAAGGCAGACTTTTCTATCAAAGGGGAAGTTAAATCAAGAATCATTTGATTTCTTGATTTAACCCTTTTTATTTAATTTAGGTACTTTTAATATTTAACTTAGAAACCTTTGACTAGTTCATATTTTGACTTGTGTAGGTATTTTAATATTTAATTTTCATTAGTAGTAATAATAATAATATATGGATCCTTTCTTTATTTCTTATAGCTATTAGTATTAATAATATGCTTACATACATACATACATACATACATACATACATACATACATACATATATATATATATATATATATATATGTGTGTGTGTGTGTGTGTGTGTGTGTGTGTATATATATATATCATTTGTTAACATTTTGTTCTTAGGTATCATATAACATGATCCCTAAACATATGTCACTTTCTTTAATAAGGCCTTCAGGTAGGGGTTAGGTCAACTAGATTAGGAAACTTTAAACCTTCTTGCATGTTGGATTCCCTCGCATAACATGGTATTTCTTTAGTACTTGATGAGATACAAAAAGTTGAAATTTTATTCGATCAATGTTTTATTCGAGATGTTTTCACTCAACATGTTAATTATTTTCATTAATTCTTAGCGCTTATCCAGAGCCCATACTCAATGCTAAAAATAGGGAGTTACAAACTTAGTGAAATTCCAGAGCTCCTCGCTCAACACTAATGCTAGGATTTACTTGCAGGATACAACTAGGAATTAAATGGAAAATGATCCTATGTTCTAAAGCTTAAGCTCAACATCAACTTGGAAGGCTCCAAGGATTATGCCCAACACCTCCAATTTTATCTTTTCATGTGCTTCATAGCTTCATGCTCAACACAAAGGTTTTCATAACTCATGTGTTCCAGAGCTTCTCGCACAACACAAATATAAACACTCACATGCTCCAGAGCTTCTTTCTCAACACAAACATCAAATATCCATGTGCTCCAGGGCTCCTCGCTCAACACAAAACATCTCACCAATTATGTTCTTCAGTGTCCACACCCAACACATGAAATCATACAAAACATATGTAATTGGATTACACACAATATATCAAACAAATCATCATGTTCATATGTAGTGGGATCTTAGACCCATTATACCAACTGAACATCAAAGTAACATCATAATGAATGGGGCTTATGCCCATAAGTGTGAGGTTAAAATTCAAGATATTACATCCCTCCCTATTTATAACAACACCGTCCCTGGTATTCTAGGGACTCGGAATGAAATCATGAAACAAGGCAGGGTAAGCCTTTCTCATGGTGGATTCATCCTCCCAAGTAGCCTCATCGAAATCAAAGTGCTTCCATTGCACTTTCAATTGGAATATGGTGCGCTTCCTGAGCTGCACCTCTCTCTTGTCTAGTATATGAAGGGGTTCATGGGAAAACTTCCCTTGAGCTTCCACTTGTAATAAGGACCAATCAATCACATGTTTAGTATCGTAAACATATTTATTTAATAAATATGCATGGAAAAAATTATGGACTCTTATGTGATCGAGTAATGCTAGTTCATATTCCACTAGACCTCTCTTGGCTAGTATCTCAAAGGGTCCATAAAATCTAGGTGCTAACTTACCACACCTTCCCAAGCTCAATGAGCTTCGTTTTGATTTTACTTTCAAGTAAACATGGTCACCTATTTGATAATCTTTATATTTTCTTTTCTTATATGTGTAGATTTTCTAGAGGCCTTGTGCTTCTTTAAGGTTCACCTGGACCTTAGTAACCAATTGTTCCAAGTCTTTTAGTAAGTCAGGCCCTAACATGAGTCGATCCACTGGCCTATCCCAAGTAACCGATGTTCTACACTTTTGTCCATATAGTACCTCAAAGGGACTCATATTAGCGAAAGTCTGGTATCCGTTGTTATATGCAAACTCTTCAATATGCAGGTAATATTTCTAGTTGGTGAGGTTGTTCATGACATACATCGTAAGCATGTCTTCTAGAATTTGGTTTACATGTTTTGCCCGCCCGTCTGTGTACGCATGTTAAGCAGTACTAAAGTTCAACTGCATCTCTAATCCGAAGAATGAGGATCTCCAAAATTTCTTGGTAAACTTAGTAACTCGATTTGAGATGATTTCCTTGGGTATCCCGTGCAATCTAAATATTTCCTTCAAGAAGATATCAACAATGTGTACTACCTTGTAGGTCGAATTCATTGGAATGAAGTGTGACGATTTTGACAATTTGTCAACTACTCCAAATATAGAATCATTTTTCTTCTTATTCTTAGGTAGACCCATGATAAAATCCATACTAATGATCTCCCACTTCCATTCCAAAATGGGTAATGGCTGAAGCAACCTGGAAGGATGCTAGTGCTCAGCTTTGACCAGCGGACATTCTTGACATTTTGCAATAAACAAAGCTATGTCAGCCTTTATCTTAGGCCAAAAAGAGTGTTTCTTAACTGTGGATATCATATTTTAATATCCCCGATGCCCTGAGTAGCATGTTCTATGAAATTTTGTGAGGATGATGGACCAAATTTCCCCTCCTTCCGGAATGTACAATATCTCCTTGCACCATAGTAGTCCTGTTTTGTCTACCTTGTACTCATTTTGTTGTTGAAACAACCTTTCCTCTTGGACCTTCTTGAGGATTTCAACATAGAAAGGGTCAACTCTGTTGGTCCTTCTAATCCTCTTATGTAAATTCGAATTGGTTTGACTTAAATTCACCTCATATATCATATGAGTTCGACTGCTCAATGCATCAACAATTTTGTTCTCTTTTCCCTTTATATGCTTTAGCTCGAAATGGTACTCGCTAAGGAAATCCAACCATATGGATTGCTTGGCATTTAGAGTCAGTTGCTCAAATAAATACTTCGTACTCATATTATCCATATTCAGAAGGAATTTCTTTCCCATGAGGTAGTGTCTCCACATCCTCAAGGAGTGGATGATGGTCGCTAAATCAATATCATGGGTGGGGTAGTTCTGTTCATGTTCTTTTAAATTTCACGATTCATAATAGATCGCGTAATCATTTTGCAATAGGACTCCTCTAATCCCTTCCTTTCTTGTATCCATGCAAACAACAAAATCCCCATTGGGATCCACAATTCGTAGTTTCGGTGCTGTCATCAAAAGTTGTTTAAGATTTTGAAAACTCTCCTCGCACTTGGTCATCCATAAGAACTAGTTTTTCCTCTTTGCAAGGCATTCATGAGACAAGCTATTCTTGAGATGTTCTCAATGAACTTTTGGTAATAATCGACTAATCCCAAAAAAGGATCTAATTTCAGTGACATTAGTAGGGGTAGTCCTAGTTAAACCACTATCATAAGTTTTATTGAATTAATTGACATCAGAGGAGCACTGGATGACATAAGCATGAGCACACCCACGCCTACCTTCAGTCAAGGAGGCTAACTTAGCCTTCTCCTACATTCGGGGAGGCTAACTGGAGCACTCCAGGTGTGGTCTGAGTGTCATTAATGCCCCATATTGCTAACTGATGGTTATAATTAGTTAAATAGAGTAGTGAAGGTGCCTTCCTTCATTAAATTTATTATTTAATGATTATTTAATGAACTGGAGTCAATAGGGGCACCTCCAACCACTTCTCATGGTCAATTACACTTCAGTTAACCTCATTGAGGTTCATTGGAGTCATTGATGCACTACCAATTGTTGGTTCGCTTGTAGTGACATGTGTCTGAGCTACTTTCAGTTAGACTCAGTCATTTCTTACACTTCGACTTCAGTTAGGGCTTAGTTGAGTTAATTAGGGTTTTGATCAGTGGTTAACTTGAGTGTTGACTGTGGCTTACTTTCAGTCAAGCTAGACTCACTCATTCAATTTAAATGACCTCCTTGGGAATTTGAATTGCTTTGGAATTTATGCTTCCAGCATGATCATTGTATTGTATTATTCATTATTTTTCGATTATACAGAGCTGCTACTTCCATTGCAGCACCATTTTTCCAATTTTATGATTATCTGTTTGTATTCTTTGTGAGACTATGTTTTCAGTTCCTATACCACTGTGACAAGTTAATATGGTATCAGAGCTCATAGTAGGATGAAGCTCAGATCTCTCAAAAACAAGGTTTTTGACAGATCTTGCATGAAAATTGAGCAATAGCTCAAAAATCCAGCACTGCACAAGAAGCCAAGGCTTACCACTTAATACCCCAAGTAAGAAAATTATTGATCAAGATTGCTTGATTGACTATGTTAGGTGTGATGAAAGCCTAAAATGCACAGGATGTCTGACCTTATGGTGCCCCTTTTTGTTGTGATTTTCAGGTTTTTAACAGGTGAAAGCATTTGCTCCAGCATATTCAGATGCCTTATTTAGTAGAAATCTTGACTCCGTTCAATTTCCACTCATGGAAAATAGACATGGAGATCCAACTACATGCCAGGGGACTCTATAGGGTCACTATGGACACTGAAGAAGAGCCTTCTACTGTGACAGATAAAGCTAGATTCTTGAACAAGAAGGATGAAGCATTTGGATTCTTGTGCCTCTCTATTTCCTAGGATCTTCTTTTCCATCTTTCGGGATTGAAGAATCCAAAGGAAATATGGGACAAATTGGAAACCCTATATGGAAAGCAGTATTATTTGAGAGTATAACAGCTTGAGAATGAGTTGATGTCTCTCTAGCCTTCCAATTTTGAGACCTTGAATGACTTTTTCACAAAGTTCAAGCACATTGTCTTATTGTTGAAGCAATGCAAAGTGGAGAAGGAGGATGATAGGCTCATCCTCACCATACTCTCCAAACTTGGATTTGATTATATAGTTTTTTTCTCTACATTCTATGTGGGGAAGCTCACAACCCCTGGATGGAATATGCCTACAGTAAATGCCTTCATTGAGTCCATAACAAGTGAACATGATAAACTTGTCCAGATGGGGATCATCAGATCCTCCCATGATCAAGCCCTCCATGTCTCAGGGCCCAAAGATTTGAAGGGTAAAGGAAAGCAGAAGAAGAACCCAAAAACTAAATTCAAAGCTCCTAAGCCTAAAGTTGAAAACCAGCAGCATGATGAGTCTTCCGGCTCAAATAAGAACAAAGGAAAAGGGCATCATGGAAAGGAAAAAGTCAAGTGTTCATACTGTGGGAAGGGCTTCCACCCTGAACATGCCTGCATGAAGAAGAAACTTAATGAAGCTACCTCTCTCCTGGAGAGAAATCACATCAATATTCTGGAAAGCTTTCGGAGGAGAGATCAGTAAGATCGGGAACCACAACATGAAAGAGGTCATGCCCTCATGGAAAGCACTTCGAAGTCCAAAGCACTCTTGATATATTCTGGAGATTTGAACCACATGATGGCTGAAAGAGACTCCTTCTCATATCTGGAGACCATAAAATCCATTCCCATCCACATGGGATATGACTCCACCATCATTTCAGAAGGACAAGGTACGGTTGATCTTGAGAATGGCTATTTTTCAAATTTTTTGTATGTACCATCTCTGGCATAAAATATCCTAAGTGTCTATCAAATGACACATATGTTAGTGCCTAAGAGAGTATCCTTTAGCTTGAATGATGTAGAGATCACAGAACTTGCATCCGGGAAACTTGTTGCAAAAGGCCTTGCAAACCATCATGCAAAAGCCTATGAGTTTTCCCACTTTGTGGCGGATGCAAAGCCCACCGCACTGCTGACTCATAGAAATGAAGTTAGTAAACTATGGAAAGAGAGGTTCAACCATATAAAATTCAAATACTTGCAAAAATTACAGAAAAACTCCATGGTTGAAGGCCTCCCGGTCATCAAGGCAATTACTGGAATTTGCAAGGGTTGTGTTGTTGGAAAGCACCCTAAGAAGAAGTTCGATCGGGGGAAGGCAAGCTGAGCTACATGCATCTTGGGACTGATACATTATGATATCAGTAGTCCCATGCCTATCACATCCATGAATGGATCAAGGTATCTTCTGACTTTTATTGATTATTTTTCTAGGTACACATGGGTCTTCTTTCTCAAAAAAAAGTCTCAAGTCTATGAAAAATTCATTGAACTGAAGGCCTTGATCGAGAATGCATCTGGCCAAAATATCAAGATCTTGAGATATGATAATGGTAGGGATTGTGTTAGTAATTATTTTCTACACATATTCCCTCAAAGTGGTATTCAGGCCCATCATTCAATTCCCTACACTCCCCAGGAGAACAGTGTAGCGGAAAGGAAGAATCGGTCTCTCAAGGAGATGACCACCTGTATGTTGGAATCAAAGAAGTTGGCTAAAACTTTTTGGGCTAAAGCCATGCATGCTACAACATAAATTTAGAACAGAGTTATTCACTCATATGTGAAAGGGAAGACCCCTTTCGAAGCATACTTCGGACACAAGCTGGATGTGTCGAACCTGCGGGTGTTTGGGTCCACTACATGGGCCCGAATTCCACTTGAAAATGAGGGCTTTGAAACCGCAAAGTATAGAATGTATATTTATTGGGTATCCTGATGAATCAAAAGGTTTCAAGCTACTGGATATAAAAACAAAACAGATCATCATTTAAAGGAGTGTCAAGTTCATTGGGCCTCTTCAGGAGGTGGAACTAGTGAAGGAGAAAACTGTTGAATTTCCTTCCTATTCTACTAAATAGTTGGATGATGAAATTGGGGGTGATGACCCTGATTTGGATCCTTTGATTTATGATATCAGTGTATAGAAAAAATTAGATGCTGAATCAGAACCTGAAATACAAAATCATCTCCCAACATGGGCTCGACAGACACTCTCCTCCGCAGGAGATAACATTGGAAATCCGGATGATCCAAGGAGAACCCAGTCTAATTTCCGAAGAGCAGGTATTGCGCTCTCTTGTCCTAATTATTTTCTATAAGAAACTTGTTATTTGATGATAATTTCAGACCCAAAGTCCTCCTACCATGCTCGGAAGGATCCGAGATGGCAAGTTGCCATGGATGAAGAGATGAATTCTCTTCAGAAAAACACTACTTGGGAACTAGTTTCTCTTCCTCCGGGAAGGAAATTGGTTCAATGAAAGTGGGTGTTTTGGAATAATTTTGATGCATATGGAAGCACCTAAAAATATAAGACAAGTCTGGTGGCAAAATGTTTTTCCCAAGTCCAAGGTGTTGACTACCATGAGACTTTTGCATCGGTTCCAAAAATGGACTCCATCCGCCTAGTTTTGGCAAATTCAGCATCTAAGCACTGGGAAGTGCATCATATGGATGTTAAGTCAGCCTTTCTACATGGAGATATTCATGAGGAGATATACATGAAGAATCCTAAGGGCTACATATCTAATCCATGTTTGTTTTGCAAGCTAAAGAAGTCACTATACGGGTTAAAATAGGCCCCAAGAGAGTGGTATTCCAAGATGGACGCCTTCCTTCTCTCGCAAAACTTCTAAAGGTGTATATTAGATCCAAATGTGTATATACATCAGTATGATGGTTATTTTATTATTATTGTTTTATATTTTTATGACTTACTGATCACATGTAGCATAGTTGCTTCTATTTCAGTCATCAAAACTGCACTCCACAATGCATTTGAAATGAGTGATTTGGGGCTCTTAAAACAATTTTTGGGGCTCGAACTTGAGCAAACTTCTGATGGGATAATGGTCACTCAGTACAAATACATATCAGACCTGTTAGTAAAGTTTAACATGGATGAATGTAGGCCTACAACATTCCATTTCCTTTCGGGGATCAACCTTGAAGAAGGAAAAAGCACACCTCCCATGGACTGCACTATTTATCGACAGCTGATTGGTAGCTCGTTGTACTTGACTCATTCTAAGAATGATATATGTTATGCCATGATGATGTATAAATATACATACAGCAGCCCGATGATATTCATTGGAAAGCAGCCAAGAGGATCCTCCAGTACATTCAGGGAACTAGGACCTATGGCATTCACTATGCTGCAGACTCCGAGCTAGAGCTGGTTGGATACACAGATTTCGATTGAGCAGGTTATTCTATTGATTGGAAGTCAACTTCTGGATATGTCTTCATGCTTGGTGGTGGCTCGATATGCTGGTCTAGCAAAAAGTAAGCCACCATAGCATTGTCTTCAGCAGAGGATGAGTATCGAGGAGCGGTGAATGCTTGCATCCAAGCTGTTTGGTTGCAAGGTATTAATTTGTCACAGTGATCTAGGAACTGAAAACATAGTATCACAAAGAATACAGACAGATAATCATAAAATTGGCAAAATGGTGCTGCAATGGAAGTAGTAGCTCTGTATAATAAAAAAATAATGAATAATACAATACAATTATCATGTTGGAAGCATGAATGCCAAAGCAATTCGAATTCCCAAGGAGGTCATTTGAATTGAATGATTGAGTCTAGCTTAAGTAAGCCACAATCAGCACTCAAGTTAACCACTGATCAAAACCCTAATTGACTCAACTAAGCCCTAACTAAAGTCAGAGTGCAATAAATGACTGAGTCAAACTGAAAGTAGCTCAGACACATGTCACTGCAAGACAAACAACAAGTGGTAGCACATCAATGACTCCAATGAACCATGATGAGGTTAACTAAAGTGTAACTGACCATCAGAAGTGGTGGGAGGTTCCCCTGTTGACTCCAGTTGATTAAATAATCATTAAATAATCAATTTAATGAAGGAAGTCTCCTTCACTGCTTTGTTTAACTAATTGTAACCATCAGTTAGCAATATGGGGCATTAATGACGCTCAGATCACCCCCAGAGTGCTCCAGTTAGCCTCCCCAAATGTATGAGAAGGCTAAGTTAGCCTCCTTGTCTGAAGGTAGGCATGGGTGTGCTCATGCGGATGTCATCCAGTGCTCCTCTGATGTCAATTAAGTCAATAAAACTTAGGATAGTGGTTTAACTAGGCCAAATTGACCAAAATGAGTGTGTATGGTGGTAAATGTCTCCAACACCAATCCTTTATGGATTTAATATTTTTTGGGTCCACATCTATCGCTTTCTCGGAGATGTTGTTACCCAAGTACTGTGTCTGTGGTTTGTAAAACCACATTTATTAAAGTTGATGTAAAGATGGTGTTCCTGTAACACATGTAGTACTATGCGGAGGTGTTCCTCGTGTTCTTATTTACTCTTAGAGTAAACTAGGATGTCGTCTATAAATACCAAAACAAATTTATCTAGGTATTTACTGAATATATTGTTCATCATACACATAAATGTCATGGGTGCATGGGTCAACCTGAATAGAATCACTACGAACTCGTAGTGGTTGTACCTTGTATGAAAGGAGGTTTTTTGGAATATCCTCATCGTGAATCTATACCTGATGGTAATAGAATTGCGGGTCGATATAGGAAAAGATCTTGGTTCCTCCTACTTGATCAAACAAGTCATCGATCCTAGGGAGTGGATATCGGTTCTTGATAGTAATTATTTTAAGTTGCCAGTAATTGATGCATATCCACATTGTACCATCCTTATTCTTTACGAAAAGTATCATTGCTCCCCAAGGGGACATAGTCGGTCAGATATATCCTTCCTCAATCAAGTCATGCAACTACAGTTTAAGTTCCATCAATTTTGTTGCGCTCATGCAGTAAGGGGATTTTGAAGACAGAACTGATCCTCGTGTCACTTCTATGGAAACATCTAAGTCTCGTTTCAGTGGTAATCCTAGGATTTCCTCAGGAAATACATCCTTGAAGTCTACAAGAACTAGAAATTCCTCGATGTGTTGTTCTCTCTCTGCTTTTATGTCCTGGATGTTTACTACAAATAGTTTGCCACCCTTACTAACACACTTCTTTGCTTGTAAAGCAGATATCTACCTTACAAAAAATTTATTAGGTATGCCTTAAATCTTTACTTGATTCCCTTGGCAATCTTCACACAAGATTTACTTGTGTAATAATTGAGCATGGCATGGTGTCATTCCAACCAGTCCATGCTGATAAGTATATCATACAATCCTAAGGGTAGGATGTTGAGGTTTAATCTAGTAGGAAAACAGTTCAGTTTTACCTCATAGTCTTTAACTATTTCAGAAACTTTTCATTTCGTACCTGTGGCTAATTGCACCAGCCAAGGTTTACCATATTTAAAATTGCCTATTTTACATATATCAACAAATTTTGGGGATACATAGCTTCGGAAAGAATCGGGGTCAATTATTATTGAAATAAAAGTGTTTAATATCTTACCTTCTATCTCAACCATGGTAGCTTGATGGTCTCCCTATCGTCCATCCAAGGCTGCATAAATCCACAGTGTTCCAGCTATGTCTTCTACTATTGGTTCTTCTTGTAATTTGTGCAAGACTCCACTGGTCTTGTTCTTACAGTCTCAGGCATAATGAGGACGTTGGAATTTCCAGCATTTGATTTGTAGCAAT
Organism: Pseudotsuga menziesii; assembly: GCA_001517045.1. Taxonomy (NCBI): domain Eukaryota; kingdom Viridiplantae; phylum Streptophyta; class Pinopsida; order Pinales; family Pinaceae; genus Pseudotsuga; species Pseudotsuga menziesii. The sequence goes on along the minus strand of LPNX010209766.1, from coordinate 56,002 downwards.
GCAACATTGGCTCCCCCATTTTCTGTTGGCTTGTTAGCATTTTGAGCTGGTACATATGGCTTTGTACCTGTTTTGTTGAAGTTTTTGTTGGCTAGAAAACTTTTGTTCTATTTTCGGTAAGGTGGTGGGTTGAAACCTGGTTTGTGGTTGTCTAAGAAGGTCCAAGACCTGTCTCTACTTCTGTTGATTTTTTCTTGCCTCAACTGTCCATGCTAATAGAAAATACTATATTTGTGTAAGGTAGGATCTAACATTTTAGGCATGTCAAATTCAATCCTTTCCCGGAAGTTGGGAGGAAGACATCCTAAAAACTGTTGTATTTTTACCTTCTTGCCCTTGATGCATGGAACATAATGAAACAGATCCAAAAATCTGTTGATAAATGCATCCATAGTCATGGAACCCATCCTCAACTCATGAAACTCTTCACCTTTTTGTCGAAGAACCTTTCCAGCATGTATTTCTTCTGAAAAAATATTTTGAAAACTACTCCATCATATTTCTCTTAACTCATCTTTCTTGCTATGCTTCAAGTCTCTCCACCATCTAGTTTCTTTTCCATTTAAATTATAGATGGCTAGAGGGGATTTCATTTCGCTAGAATAGTTACTTAGAAATATTTTCTCATACCTTGAAGCCATTCTTTAGCTTTCTCCCCTATGTTCATCTCTCCATAGATTGGGGATTTTATTGTCTTGAAATCTCCCTGGAGATTGTCATCATTTCTCTATTTATTTTTGCAAGGAGAAAGATAATCATCACTAGAAGTACTATGGTAATATCTTTCTGGAGGTTTAGGGGTATGCTCTTCTTTTCCTTCTTCTCTTGGGATGCTGTCCCATTTATGATAAAATTATTTCTTGAACCTATTGGTGGAATGAGTGGGTTTTCCCTGCGGTATTCCTCCTATCATGTTTCTCATCAACGCTTCATTAATTGCTTGCTGTTCCTTTCTTTCATTCAGATTATCATTTATGAAACTCTGTAAGTCTTCTTGGAGACTTTGTATGGTTTTCATTATATTAGAATTTAGTTCCACCACCAGTTCTACTTCCTTGGTGGGGGTATTCAACTTTCCTTGTCAGAAGTTGTCTTCTTCAGTGTTCATGGTATGAACTATTATTTTAAATCCTACAACTACAAATTTTTAATAACAGGAAAAAGTTAAGTTAGTTACCAAAATTTGAAAACATTATTTTCTGCAATGAATGTCTGGTACACCCATTTGGTCTCTTAGTGTTGAAATTGGGATGTGATACCACTTGTAATGTCCCCAAAATTTGAAAACAAAAAAAATTATTTGGCTAGTTATTTATTGCATGAACCAGACATTATCTTATCTTATGTGGAATGTGACTAACTTTGTTCATGTAACTGAACTATCGTAAGTTGTTCTTACCCTCTTCTAGATGTTTTTCCCAATTTAATCATTAATGTAATTCTATGTTGTTGTTATATTACTTGAATCTAAGTTAGATGGTTATGATCTTCACTTATTTCTTCTTATCGTGTATTTATGTGTATGCATGTACAGTTTATTGCTTACTTACTGATTATAAGTTGTGGTTACTATTTTATAAAAAATCTTGACTTAACCTGTGTTGCCAAAGGGGTGGAGTGGCGGGATTTTGTATCACTTATAGGACCACTTGGAGAGGTAACTGGTTTTACTTGTCATTATAGGGTTTACTTAGTTCATATTGAACTAATGCATCTCTTCGTTGTTTTGTGCAGGTACACTAGGTGATGGAAAGCTGGCTATTGTCGTTAAACAAGGACATACTTCTTATGCTCAACTACCTCACTACTTTGGGTGACAAACGAACCACAGTCCTACTTAGAGACACTTGATGCTATTGTTTACATGATTGTTTTACTCCTAGATGGGTTTATTTATACCTATGTCTATGCTATTTACCATTATTACTTATGGCTCTAAGACCTTAATTTGGCTTCAAACTTGTGCTTAACATTTAAATGTTGATTTGTATTGTGAAAGGCTTTAAGATATTAGAACTTATTCCTATGTGGATTATGGTTTTTATACAATATGTTGGAGGCATGTTATAAGCCATTCATGGCATATTACATATGCCATGAATCATGGCTTTATCCTAATTCCATGATGCCATTGATGGGGTTTATAATGTGCATGGCATTCAAATGTCAAATCGTGATTTTTTGGTTTATGAACTATAGACTTGGGGTTGGAAATATACATAGTGGTGGACATGGTAGAGGGTCTCAAGCCCTAAGATTGGACTATCGTGGACGCATGAGTCATTTGCAATTTTGTTGGGTGAGCTCTATTCGGCTCTTTGGTCTGTATCATGGCGTGAGGTCTGGTTTTTGGATGCGCTTTGGAAGCTATGTCCTTTGTTCTTGTTTTGAAACATTTGTTTACTTGTTGTTTCGGTTCAAAGTTTTGGCATACTCATTATATTTTGTTTTGCTATGTTCGCAGGTTACAGGGGCTTCACTGCATGGGTCGTGGGTCTTCCAGGTGGCCGATGCATTACCCTTCCCGGGTAAGCTCTGTTACAAACAAGCTTAAAACTTGTTCCTTTGCCGCATGGGTGTTTTGGCAGAGATTTAAGCTCGTCGTTCGAATGTATGCATGGTTTTCTTTAAGGGTTGTGATTGGATATGGTAAGTTTGTAAATAATGTAAATCATCCACAGATGTGTGTATAGTTTGGGGTTTTGTTGGGTTTGGTTGCTTTGAGCCAAGACTGTTAAGACTAAGATCTTGTAAATGATTATTGGGATGATAGCGTTAATATTATGAACATGGTGATTTTACAGAGTTTGCATTTTGTTTACACTGTTGGGTTTTGATAATGGTGACAACACCATTACATGTAATGGTGCATTGGATTGAAAATGCATCTGTGTAATTTTATATATAATTTATAGTGGTGTATTCACTACTATGTATATATCGTGGTTACGAATCTTATATTGGCAGTGTTTTTGACTCTGTGTAAACTTATGTTTGTAATTTAAGTTCTTCATTTGGGTATTTTAGTAGATTTGTTTGGCTTTAGGGTCATTCCATTGCTGGCAATGGAACTCTTTCCTTTTAGCGTAGCGACTGTGTAATATATAAGTGGAATGTTGATTTATGGTTATTCGTAGTGTTTATTTTCTTACCTGTGTATTAACTTGGAAATGGTCGGGACTGTGGGGTTTAACCCTATGAAATGAATGTCATTTCTATGCTTAGCGTAGAAAGGGGTTTAATTTATGATTGAGCCATGAAATGGATACAGCGTATATATTGGGGCTTTGATTTCTTTGTGGAGAAATATTGAAATGATTACAACATGTATATTTCATGGGTGTTTAGGGTATATATTTGTTGAAAAAGAAATGAAATTAGTCTATGGATTGTTGTCATAAAGCGTAGGGATTTGCTGATCGATCAATGAAATCGATCTGTGGTTAGTTCTTCTTGTAGTTATATGTTTATTAGTGTAGACTGTGGAAATAAAATGCAAGATATTACATCGTTGATAACGCTTCTAGAGAATCCTAGAGGATTCGATGTTGGTCTTACTTTTAATGTATTCTGGGGTTATAAATTGTGAGCTCCATAGAATTCGATCCTGGGAAATGATGGTTGTAAATGGTGTGTGTGGGTGAGGTTTTGGTTGGCATGTATTCCAATAGGATTCGATCCTATAACCTCTTGATTGATGGGATATATGTTTAAGTGTTTTTTAATTAAGTTAGGGTTGATTTATTAAGTTTAATCTCTTGAGAGATACGATTTTGATAATAGATCTTTGTGATAGGTTGTATAGTATATAATGTGGTTATGATGAATGAGGCACTTGTGCCTACAAACCTTAGAGGTATCGATAACTTAGCTTGATATTTGATACTGTTGTTTATAATATGGAAATGATTTGGTAATAGTTCTGTTTTATAATATTTTTATTTAAAGTGTTATCCATTTATATTTATGTTGTAATATTCTGCCTAGAGATTAGGCTAATGCTATAGATAGTAGTTTGGTTTATTTATATTTAATATAAGCCTGTTGGAAATATGAAATATTCTAGCAGAGATAGGATATAGGCTCTATTTTTAAATAGTCACTAGGTTTTTTGAACTTAAATTTATAGACATGAAATAAATTGCATAATGAACTAGAAAACAAAACCCTTAATTAATGGAGAGGAAACAGATTTCATAAATGAACTAGAAACAAACACTCCTGTAGTTAGCACTAATGGTGCTTATTTAATCGTGATTAAAATATATTAGAATAGCCTAATAAAATAGACAAATAAGTAACCTAACATTTGATAAAAGAATTATATCTATTTATAAACAATGACAATAGAAAACAAAACCCTTTTATAAATAACCCTAAACTTTGGTAAAAGAAAATATATATGTCAATAGATAATGAGCTTAACCTGCAGGTGTAGCGGACAAAAATGCAGAAAAGATAATGTATCTTATAACAGACTGTTACTAAATAGTCATTCAGAATACAATCTACTCCAAATAGTAAAACTAGTGCAGTTTGCAAGGGAAAAATACAGAACCTCATACCTGCAAGATGAAGTTGTCTCAATGGATGAAAACCTGCACACTCAAATACCCAGTATTAACAATTTATTAGACATATATGACCTCTATTTATATAACCTAATAACTTGGGAACTACCACGTTCCACCCAACCACGACCCAGAACCGTTCTTGATTTTAGTCAAGATCCCCTCAAGCTGGTTCCAACATGTAAGTAGCTTAGAGATCCTAAGTTAATGCTTCCCTATATGGGATATCAAGTTCTAAATCAATTCTCTATTTTCCTCTTAGGAAAAATTTTCTCCAAGAACTCTCTTGAGAATAATCAAGTAGAATATGGAACCACCAAAAATATAGAGGATCCCCAAGCCTCTCTTTGGCTTGGGTTTTTATAGGCAGACTTTTCAGTCAAAAGAGAATTTAAATCAAGAATCATTTGATTTCTTGATTTAACCCTTTTTATTTAATTTAGGTACTTTTAATATTTAACTTAAGAACCTTTGACTAGTTCCTATTTGGACTCTTGTAGGTATTTTAATATTTAATTTTCATTAGTAATAATAAAAATATATGGAGCCTTTCTTTATTTCTTATAGCTATTAGTATTATTACTATGCTTACTCTTTATACATATCATGTATAAATTATATACTTCTCTCTCTCTCTCTCTCTCTCTCTCTCTCTATATATATATATATATATATATATATCATTTTTTAACATTTTGTACTTAGGTGTCATATAACATGATCCCTGAACATATGACACTTTCTTTAATAAGGCCTTCAAGTAGGTTTAGGTCAACTAAGTTAGGAAACTCTAAACCTCCTTGCATGTTGGATTCCCTCGTATAACATGGTAGTTATTCAGTACTTGATGAGATACAGAAATCTGAAATTTCATTTAATCACTTAAAAATAAGTTAGATGAGATCAATGTTTTATTCGATTCGTTTTCACTCGACATGTTAATTCTTTTTAGTAACTCCTAGTGCTTATTCAAAGCCCATACTCAATGCTAAAAAAATGGATTTACAAACTTAGTGAAATTCCAGAGTTCCTCTCTCAACACTAAGGCTAGGATGTACTTGTAGGATACACCTAGGAATACAATTGCCAAGGATTCGATGTTCTAGATCTTATGCTCAACATCAACTTGGAAGGCTCTAGGGATTATTCCCAAAACTTCCAATTTTATCTTTTCATGTGCTACAGAGATTCATTCTCAACACAATTTTTTTCATAACTCATTTGTTCCATATCTTCTTGCTCAACACAAATATAAACACTCATGTTCTCCAAGGATTCTTTCTCAATACAAACATCAAATACCCATGTTATACAGAGCTCCTCACTTAGCACAAAACATCTCATCAATTATGTGGTTCAGGGTCCATGCCCAACACATGAAATCATACATAAAACATATGTAATTGTCTTATGGCCAATATATCAAAAACATCATCATGTTTATATGCAGTGGGGTCTTAGACCCAATATACCAACTAAACATCAAAGTAACATCATAATCAATGGGGCTTATGCCCATAAGTGTCAGGTCAAAATTTGGGATATTACATCAAGTTGCAATTACAGGAGTTGATTGAGAAGGGTTATATCCGACCGAGTGTGTCCCCTTGGGGAGAATCAACTATACTTTTCATAAATAAGAAGGGTGGTATGATGTGAATGTGCATCGACTACCTCCCACTTAACAAGATGACCATCAAGAACCGTTACCCGCTCCCTAGGATCGATGATGTGTTTGATCAATTCAGAGGAGAAAAGATCTATTGAAAGATCGACCCATGGTATAGATACCATCAGGTACGGATAGGCGATGAAGATATACATAAAATGACTTTTTGAATGCGATATGGCCATTACGCATTAGTAGTCATGCCTTTTGGGTTAACCAATGCATCGAAATTTTTTATGTGTATATGTGTATGATGAACAATATCTTCAGTAAATACCTAGATAAGTTTGTATTGGTCTTTATAGACGACATACTATTTTACTCCAAGAGTAAATGTAATGTCCCCAAAATTTGAAAAAATAAAAAATTCTAGGCTAGTTAATCACTACCTGAACTAGACATTAACTGATCTTCTGCGGAATATGTCGATCCTTGTTTTCTACACCAAAGCGATGTAAGTTGTTCTTACCATTTCTAGATGTTTTCTCGACATGGTTACTAATGTAATTATATAATGTGTTTATGTTACTTGATCTGATTTAGATGATTACACCGTTCATTGATTATTTCTTATCATGCATGTGTGCATGTTTTTTCAGTTATAGCTTACTTATTGGTTATAATAATTGTTCAATGTTTAAGGAAAATCCTGACTTGACCTTTAACTGTCAAGGGGTGGAGTGGCGGAACTTGTATCCCTTATAGGACCACTTGGAGAGGTAACTAGTTTTACTTGATGTTACAGGGTTTACTTAGTTCATGTTGAACTAATGCAACTTCTCTTCATTTTTGTGCAGGGTCACTTAGATGACGAAGAATTTCTACGACCGCTAAACTCGGCATGCTACCTATACTATTCTACTCCATTGTCGCTCGAATACGAAAGGACCAAAGCCATATCCTAGCAATTCTTACTACTACTGGTAGCATTATTGTTCATGCATAGATGGGGTTTATTAGACCTACTTCTATCTGGTTAACATTGTTATTGTGGTTTAAGACTTAATAAACTTTATTCCCATTCTTAGTATTTATCACATAGGATTGGAATNTATATATATATATATATATATATATATATAAAGGCCCATTCATGGAATATTCCATATGCCATGCACCTTGTATTTTCTTAATTCAACGATGATATGGGTGGTCCCAATACAAAATCGCATTTCCAACACCAAAACACATTTGGGGTTTTCAAACCATAGGCATGAGGGAAATATCATGTTGTTGGTGGTGGACAGAGTGGTAGAGTAAATGCTCCTTGGGATGGGAAGAATCAAACCCTATGCTTTTTCTGTCATGGATGAAATATTCATTTGTCACTGCTGTGGGTATGCTATGTTCATCTCTCTGGTTTTGTCGATGCGTAGAGGACTCGCTTTCCCTATGCATTTGATGGCCAAAAGGACCAACCTTATCCAATACTTCGATCTATAGGCTGAATTCCTGATCAAAATATTCTTTCCAACCTTTAACACAGGTTCTCCGCAATTCATCTTTCTGTAAGACATTTCCTGCAACTCCCTTTCCACAACACCCTTTTCCGCAACACCATTTCCACAACTCCTTTTCTGCAATACCTTTTTTCTGCAACTTGCAAGTTGCGGGATGCGAGATTAAAAATTTTAATATTGAGTTTCTCCAACTCATTGCGGCTACAATGGTTCGTTCCATGTGTGGTTTGTGGGTTGTGGGACTTGACTTATCAAAATTGAGTTCCTGTAATTTCAATGTTTCCGCAATTTTGAATTCTTCCGCATCGTTTATTCTTGTGGGTTAATTCTCGATCATCGTTATGTTTCTAGATGCAAAACATATTTTAGCCGTTCTTTTCTGTCACAATCCTTCTTTGTCGTTTGATCTTCTCTGAGATCTATCTTCGCAACATGCTAAATTGATCACTAAAAGGATCAATTACTCTACAATTAAAAAGATAAGAGTTTATAAATAGAATTATATATGGAGTGAACGTAGATGAATTCATAGATCTACAAATTTATATAAAACTTGGAATCCATCAAACACACATTGAAGGTAATCCCTTGTTCTTTCTTCAATTTGATCGGAATTCTAAATACTGAGAATTCACTTATACACTCCTTCTGTGCACACTCTTTTCTTCTTCCATTTCACTCTCATACACTCATTCACTCTTATTCCATCCCATACTCAAATCAAATTATAATACTCAGAAAACCTGTCAGATCCAACTAAGATGGACCTGAGAACCTAATAAAAGAAAACCTTATCGACAAATATCAATCCTTGAGAAATCCACTCATGGATCAAGGAGAACAAAGGAAAAACTGCCACTTATTACGAATTAAAAACTAATTCTATCTACTTATCATTGAATCCTATCCATCTAGAACTTGATTACAAGGAAAGCTGACTCATCACCCAACGAACTTTGAGATGGATTCTCTTGTATCATACTCCTGGGTAAGAAAATATTTTTCCATTAAGTCTTCAAGAATGATATTGTACTTGGAAATTTCTTGTTCTATCATCCAGGATGCATCTTCAGTAGGATTATTTCTCCATTTGACCAGGTATTGAAAGAAGGTTTTGTTCTTGATCTTCCTTAAGATTCTTTTGTCAAGGATGGCTTCAATCTGAGGTTGTTATTTTTGTGGAAGTTGTTTGTGCAAATCTATAGATGGATCATATCTATACAGAGTTACACCATCTGGTTGGATACCTGTATCTCTAAAATGATATAAATCTGAAACATTAAAAATTGGTGAAATTTGAAGGTCAGAAAGAAGCTCAATTCCATAAGCATTTGCAGAAAACTTCCTCAAAACTTTACAAGGTCCAATCTTTTTAATATTCAACTTATTATAAGTTCCTTTAGGTAAACTTGTATTTTTAAGACAGGCCATCACTAGATCTCCAATCTTAAAATCCTCTTCTCTCCTCTTTATGTCTTCTATGCACTTTTTTTTAATCTCGTCTTGATGTTGTCTTGTAGCTCATGCATACTAACTGCAAATTCTTCACCCTCTGCACTTCTCTTTTTCTTGTTTTTCAAAATAACGAAGTTCATATACACCTCTTGGATACATCCCATAGATAATTTGAAAAGGAATCATACATGTACTTCTATTGAGTGAATCATTGTATCTGAACTCAACGTGAGATAAATCTAATTCCCAATGTTTTGGATATTCATACACCAAACTTATCAGCATATTAGTCCCTCATTTCTTCCATAGAGTTTTCAAAAAATGACCAACAAATTTTGTATCTCTGTCCGACACAATACTCAAAGGAAACCCATGCAACTTTACAATTTCTGAAAAGAATATATCAGCAATGTTTGTTGCGTCATTAGTCTTTTTTGATGCCATGAAATGAGCCATTTTGGAAAATATATCTACTACAACATAAATTCAATCATGACCTATCTGAGTTCTAGGTAAGCCTAAAACAAAATCCATGTTTATTTAATCCCAAGGCCTAGATGGAATAGGTAATGGTTGATACAATCCTGTGTTCTGACTTCTCCCTTTTGCATGTTGATAGACTCTACATATTTCAATAAATTTCTTCAAATCATGCTGCATCCTTGGCCAAAAATAAAAATTACTCACCAAAGCAAAAGTCTTGTCTTGTCCAAAATGTCCTGAGAGAACTCCACTATGTTTTTCTTGAATTAAATTTTCCCTCATTCAACATCTAGGAATACACAACTTACTGTCTTTGAAAAACAATCTTTCCTGCACCATATAACGTAACCACTAGATTTTTTTATTAGTAACTGGATTTTCATAGGCAGCATAAATATCCTTGAAATACACATCTTCTTTATACATAGCAATCCAATTTTCATATACCAAAGTACTGACCTTAACTTCCTGCATTACCAAACTTATCCTTCTCAAAGCATCAAAAACTTGATTAGACTTGCCACTTGTATGTTTGATAACGAAGGTAAAGTTCTGCAAAAATTCCACCCATTTAGCATGCCTCTGATTTAATTTAGGCTGGTTGTTGATGAAATACAAAGCATGATTGTCATAATACAAAACAAATACCCTAGGCATTAAATAATGTCTCCACTTTTTAAGAGCTTACACAACAGCATATAGTTCTTTATCATACGAAGATTAATTCTAATTAGATTCATTCAACTTTTCACTGAAATATGCGACTGATCTCTATTCTTGACTTAAAACTACTCCTACCGCTATTCCACTGGCATTTTTCTCCACTTGAAACACTTTATCAAAACTAGGCAAAGCCAACATAGGCTTCTAGGTTATTTTCTTCTTCAATAATTTGAAATTTCTATCAGCTTCTTTGTTAGGTAAACTTGCACCGGGTATTAATTCAATGTGATGACTAATACTTCTTACAAGAGGTAATTCATTTGGCAATTCATCCACAATAATGTTAGCATACTCATCAAGCAAATTTTTAACTTCATCTGGAAAATAATCTAAATTTGTAGAAGTTAAAATTACCTTTGGATTACCAATAAGAGAAAAATGTAAATCCTTTTCTTTCGAAACTTCCTGTAACAATTCTTTTCCATACATCAATAGAATGCTTGATCCTAAACTTCCCTGAATTGCTTCATCTTCCAAGGGTGACAAGGTATGTATTTTCCCATCTTTCTCCAGAGAATACATATTCTTCCTCCCATCATGAACAAGTTTCCTTTCATACTGCCATGGCCTCCGTAAAAGTGTATGGCACACATCCATAAGGAATTATGCCACACAATATTTCATCCTTGTAAGTACCAATATGGAACTCCACATTACACTGCTCATTCACCAAGAGCTAATGTCCTTTTTGTAACCAAGACACTTTGTAAGGAGTGGGATGCTTCATCCTCTTCAATCCCAGCTTCTCTACCATCTCTATGGAAACCAAATTATCAGTACTACCACTATCAATAACCATTTTACAACACTTTCCTTGTGACTTACACCTTGTTCTTAACATACTTTTCCTTTGAGTTGGTTCATGTACCTCTTTGTCTATCTTCACCAAGACTCTCTTCAACATAAGATCCTCTCCATTCTCTGGAGGTTTATCCACCTCTATTTCTTCTTTTGGTTCTTCCTAAGCTTATATAAATTCACATTTCTTTGACCTGTAGATTTATTTCTTGGGCAATCCCAAGACATATGTACAATCTCTCCATAAGTATAACAAATTACTTCTCTATTTACACCTCTTCCTCTACCTCCTTTGAATCCTCCTCTCTATAATGATTGATTGTGACTGTTAGAACTTTTGGCTTCATCTTTATAAGTTCTATGTCCTCTATTTGGAACCTCTACCTCTTACCATGTTCTTTCCTCTATTGCTCTGGTTTTTATTTCTTAGCAATTTCTCTTCTAGCTTTAAAGATACCTGATATGCATATTCTACAGTTTTCAAATTTAATAGACTAAGTTCATCCTGTATTTCATATCTCAACCCACTGATATACCTAGCTACTGTTTCTATACCTCCCTATGTGTGTCCAGATCTAATATTCAGTCTAAAAAAAAAATCTGTATATTCCCTTACTATCATATCCTTCTGTCTAAGGTTCTGTAATTGTCTAAGAAGATTTAACTGATATTCCTTAGGCATAAATTGACTTTTAATCTTATGAAACATCTTAAACCAAGAGTTAATTTTTTTCTTACCTCTTCTTTCTTGATGGATCTGGAGTTCATCCCACCAGATATCTGCCTGTCCCTTCAATCTAGTAGCTGCATATCTTACTTTATTCGTGTCTTCTATCTCTTCAAAATCAAAGTATTTACTTAGAGTATTAATCCAATCCATAATTTATATTCTTGTTCTACCACTGGTTTCATCAATATCTTTAAGATTTTTGACTTCTTCAAGATCTTCTTCTTCTTCCTCAGAGGATTCAAATTTGGCTACTTCATCATTGTCATATGAATTACTTGAATGGTTCTTTCTTTCCATAGCTTCTAACCTTTATTCCATTGTTCTCATGTTTCTTTCCATTTCTATTTCTGCACATTTTATTCCTCAACCACGTCCTACATGAATTCCATGTGCGTGTCCCCTTCTTGGCAACATCTTTCTTCACAAACTCAACTGATTAATTGAGCTACTCCGTAGAATATTTGTCCTACTTTGATACAAAAAACAATGTCCACAAGGACCAACTTGATCTAAGACTTTGATTTACAAGATGAATTCCTGATTGAAATCTTCTTTCCAACCTTTAACTTTGGTTCTCTGCAGTTCGTCTTTTCGCAAGACATTTCTCGCAAGTCCCTTTCTACAACACCCTTTTTCACAGCACCTTTTCCACAACTCCTTTTCCTCAATACCTTTTTTCGCTTGCAGGATGAGAGATTAGAACTTTTAATATTGATTTTACGCAACTAATTGCAGCCGTAATGGTCCGTTCTGCATGTGGGTTGTGAGTTGCGGGACTTGACTTATCTAAACTGAGTTCCCGCAATTTTGATGTTTCCACAATTTCGAATTCTTCCGCACTGTTGATTCTTGCGGGCTAATTCTTGATCATTGATTTGTTTCCAGATGAAGAAAAAATTTTAGCCATTGTTTGTTGTCATGATCCTTCTTTGTCGTTCGATCTTCTCTGAGATCTACCTTCCTAGCACATTAAATTGATCATTGAAAGGATCAATTACTCTGCAATTCAAAAGCTAAGAATTTATACATAGAATTCTATATGGAGTGAAGGCGGATGAATTTGTAGATCTACAAATGTATATATAAAACCAAGAATCCATCAAACACACATGGAAGGTAATCCTCCATTCTTTATTCAATTTGATAGGAATTCTAAATATAGAGAATTCACTTATCCACTCCTTCTATGCACACTCTTTTATTCTTCCCTTTCACTCTCATACATTCATTCACTCTTATTCCATCCCATACTCAAATCAATTTATAATACTCAGAAAACCTGTCAGATATGACTAAGATGGACTTGAGAACCTAATAAAAGAAAACCCTATCGACAAAGTTCAATCCTTGAGTTTTCCATGCAGGGATCAAGGAGAACAAAGGAAAAACTACCACTTATTACAAATTAAAACTAATTCTATCTACTTAGCATTGAATCCTATCCATCTAGAACTTGATTACAAGTCAAGCTAACCCATCAGTCAACAAATTTTGAGTTGGATGCTGCTACATCACATTTGGAAGGTATGTTCTCCACTTGCGTTTGCAGCATTAATAATTTTTTATTTTCAGATGGAGGATTGGCATACTTCTAATGGGACTCTGTTCCTTTTTTACAGGTGAGAAGGCTTCCATTCGCGGGCCATGGTGTCTACTAGGCTATCAATGAATACCCTTCATGGCTAAGCCCTGTAAAAAAAACATTTGAATTGTTATCTCTGTGCATATATTTTTTTAGTAGAGCTTTGAGCTTGGTGTTGTAATGGTGAATGATTTTGTTTAAGGCTTTTGACTGTGTAAATTCTCCTGTGTTATTGGGAATCCACGGATGATTATATGCACTTTCGTTTGGGGAGGGTTTTGATATGTATAAGAGGGAGACTTTGGGTTTCAGACATTTCGATAATGTGTTATTTCATTACATGTTTGTGTACATTTTTACTTGTAAATGGTTGAAGGTTCACTTATATGTATTCACAACTGGGGTTTAGCATTGGTATTGCCAATAGCTTGGAAAGGGTATGACCATATGCATTTTTTATGTCTGTAATTTAAAAATTGGTTTTGGTATGTTAATGGAGGTTATGTGTATTGGTTTTAAATGAATAGTTTAACTTAATGTCATAACATTTCTTGCAATGGCACCTCTGTTGATTCACGACTGTGTATTTTCTTATTGACAATTGTTATTTTATGGTGATTTATGATGTTATTTACTTTCCCGTTGTTTAGTATGGACACAACTGTAAGATTAGCTTACTATGGTGAAAATGTAAATGCGGTGGCTGGCATATGAAGTAGAGTTTTTACTTGGATTATTATAATGTGGTTCTTCCCGCTCGGCCGTGAACCTAAAAAATGAAATGCTATGTGTATATTTTGTTAAATTATGTGGAACGTTGATAGAAATATTGTTTTGATTATGGTAAATACTAAGTTAAGGGTTTGAGCTTGATAGCTACGATTTCAACCCTTATTTAAAATGCTTATCCTATGTAAAATTTTCAATGTATTCTTAGTTTCGTTTACATAGAATTACTTTTGGTTTAAGTGGAAAATTGTGAAACTTACAGTGTTGTTTAATTTGTAAATCCAATTCTACAGGATTCGATGCATGTTGCAGTTTGGTATAACCTCTATTTTTAAGACATGCTCCCACAGGATTCGATCCTGGGCTGCGTGGGTTTGTGGTTTAAATGTAAATGCGTGGATTTTGTTTGGCAGAGGTGTCTGTAGGATTCGATCATGAAACCTTTAAATGGATACGATATTCAATAGTCATTTTGTATTAGTTTTATAGTTGATTCTTATTTTGATAGTAGATAATGTGATTATTATTTATAATAATTGATCCTTCAGACCTTGGTAGGTCTAGATGGCTGGCATACGATGTGGGAAAAGTTATAAAGTGGAAACTATTTCTTTGTATTTTGTTTATGGTAATTGGTAGGTTTTAAAACAGGTTATTCTCTGTTTTAACATATGTTTTGTTATATTGTTTAAAGTTTCAGCAACAGTATTTAAGTTATGGTTTTATGCATAGAATTTATTCTAAGGTTATAGATAATAGTTTTGATCATTATAATTTATTCAAGATTGCTTGCAATATGCAATATGCCAGCATAGAGAAGATATAAAGTTAGTTATGAAGTAGTTTTTTGGTTGATAAGGTTTAGCATTTAGGGTTAATAAGATTTAGGTGAAAAATCACTGATATTATTTTTATGTTTGGAACTTGAAATAATAAACAGGAAATCTATCTAACTTAAACATCTAGACTCTGTTTAAGAAATACCTCTGTCACAAAAGACTTAAATTAACCTATAAATGATGAAACAAAATGCAGAAAATAACAGAGACCAAATCCTCATACTGATAAAACTAAAGGTGATAGTCGATCATGAAAATACGAATAAGATATATTTTTGTAACTAGAATATCAAATTTTGAGTAGATAACATAACCTATCCTCCGTTAAAAGAAATACCTCTGTTAGGGAAGACTTAATTTAAATCTATAAATGAAGAAAGAAATAATGCAGGAAATAACCTAGTTATAGTATACAACTTCTAATTATCCATTCAGAATTTAATCTCCTCATTTAATAAGAAAACCTGTGTAAATTGCAAGATAAAAGTCAAGAACCTCATACCTACAAGTTGAAGCTATTTTAATGGCTGAAATTCATGCACACTCAAATACCCAGCATTAACAAGTTTATAAGCAGATCTGACCTCTGTTTAGATAACAGAATAACTTGGGAACAACCATGTTCCACCCAACCATGACCCGAAACCATTCCTGGTTTCAATATGGATCCCCCCGAGATGGTTCCAACATGCAAGTAGCTTAGATATCCTAAGGTAAGGCTTCCCTATCTGGGATATCAAGTTCTGTACCCATTTCCTTTTTCCTGTTAAGAAAAATGTTGTCCAAGAACTCTCTTAAATATCATCAGGTAGAATTATGGAATAATCCAAAGATAGATAGATCCCCAAGCCTCTCTTTGGCTTGGGTCTTTATAGACATACTTTTCAGGAAAATGGATAGTTAAATCTAGAATCATTTGATTTCTTGAAATAACCCTTTTTATATAATTTAGGCAATTTTAATATTTAACTTAGGAACTTTTGACTACTTCCTACTTTGACTTTTCTCAATGTTTTAATATTTAATTATCATTAGTAATAATAATAACATGTGGATCCTTTCTTTATTACTTATAATTACTAGTATCATTACTATGCTTACTCTTTTATACATATCATGTATAAATTATATATTTATATATATACCATTTGTTAACATTTTACTTTAGGTATCATATAGCATGATCCATAATCATATGACACTCTTCTTTTAGCTTAGTCACTTTCTTTAATAAGGCCTTTGGGTAGGGGTTAGGTCAACTAGGTTAGGCAACTATAAACCTCCTTGCATGTTGGATTCCCTCGTATAACATGGTAGTTCTTCAGTACTTTGATGAGATACAGAAATTCAAAATTTCATTTAATCACTTAAAAATAAGTAAGATGCGATCAATGTTTTATCAGAGTCGTTTTCACTCAACATATTAATTTTTTGGTAAATCCTAGCGCTTGTATAGATACCATACTCAACACTAAAAACAAGGAGTTACAAACTTAGTGCAATTCCAGAGCTCCTCGCTCAACACTAATGCTAGAATGTATTTGTAGGATAGACCTAGGGATACAATGGCCAAGGATCCAATGTTCCAGATCTTATGCTCAACATCAACTTGGAAGTCTCCAGGGCTTATGCTGAACACTTCCATTTTTTATGTTTTCATGTGCTTCAAAACATCATGCTCAACACAAATGTTTCATAACTCATGTGTTTTAGAGCTTCTCGCTCAACACGAATATAAATACTCATGTGCTCCAAAGGTTCTCACTCAACACAACACAAAACACCCATGTGCTCCAGAGATCCTCGCTCAACACAAAACATCTCATTAATTATGTACTTCAAGGTCCACGCCCAAGAGATGAAATCATATATATATAAGATATGGAATTGGGTTACACCCAAAATATCAAACATTTCATCATTTTCATGTGCAGTGGGGTATTAGGCCCAATATACCAAATAAAACATCAAGTAACATCATAAGAAATGGGCCTTTTTCCCATAAGTGTTTGGTCAAAATTTAGGATATTACATCCCTCCCCACTTAGAACAACATTGTACCTAGTGTTCTAGGGACTAGGAATGAAATCATGAAACAATATGGGGTAAGAATTTATCACGGTGGCTTCATTATTCCAAGTAGCCTCATCATCCTCGAAGTGATTCCATTGCACTTTCAATTGGACTATGGTGTGCTTCCTGAGCTACACCTGTCTCTTGTCGAATATATGAATGGTTTCAAGTGCAAAGTCCGCTTCAGGTTCCACCTATAATAAGGACCAATCAATCATATGTTAAGTATCATACACATATTTCTTTAATAAATATGCATGGAAAACATTATGGGCTCTTATGTGAGAGGGTAAAGCTAGTTCATATGCCACTGGCCCTCTCTTGGCTAGTATCTCAAAGGGTCCACAAAATATAGGTGCTAACTTACCACACCTTCCCAAGCTCAATGATATTCATTTTACTTTTACTTTTAAGTAAACATGGTCTCCTATATGATAATATTTATCTTTCTTTTTCTTATCGGCGTAACTCTTCTGGCAGTCTTATGCTTCTTTAAGATTTAGCTGGACCTTGGTAACAAATTGTTCCAAGTATTTTAGTAATTTGGGACCTAACATGTAACTGGTGTTCTACACTTTCATCTATAGAGTGCCTCAAAGGGACTCATCCTGGAGGAGGTCTTGTATCCATTGTTATATGCAAACTTTGTAAGATGCAGGTAATATTCCCACTTGGTGGGGTTGTTCATGACATACATCCTAAGCATGTCCTCTACAATCTAGTTTACCCATTCTGTATTCTCATTTGTCTACAAGTGGTAAGCATTACTAAAGTTCAATTGCATCTCTAATCCAGAGAATAATGATCTTTAAAAGTTCTCAGTAAACTTAGTATCTCGATCTGAGATGATTTCCTTGGGTATCCTATGCAATCTAAATATCTCTTTTAAGAAAATGTCGGCAATGTGTACTTCCTTTTCGTTCGACTTCACTGGAATGAAGTGTGATGCTTTTGAAAATTTGTCAACTACTACAAACATAGAATCACTTTTCTTCTTACTCTTAGGTTGACCCGTGATGAAATCCATACTAATGACCTCCCACTTCCATTCCAGAATGGGTAATGGCTACAAAAACCCTAAGGGATGGTGGTGCTAAGCTTTGACCAGTTGACATTATTGACATTTTGTGATAAACAATGCTATGTCGGCCTTTAACTTAGGCCATAAAAAGTGTTTTTTTACTACGGATATCATGTTTTGATATCTCGAATTCCCTTAGTAGGGTGTCCGATGAAATTTTGTGAGGATGATGGAAATGATGTCCCCTCCTTCTGGAACATATAATCTCTATTTGGACCATATTAGTCATGTTTTGTCTACCTTGTAGTCTTTTTGTTGCTGAAACAACCTGTCCTCTTGGACCTTCTTGAGGATTTCAACATAGAAATGGTCAACTCTGTAGGCCGTTCTAATCCTCTTGTGTAAATCTAAATCGGTTTGACCTAAATTCACCTCATATATCATATGAGCTTGTTGGATCAAATCATCATCCATTTTTTTCCTTTCCCTTTATATTCTTTAGCTCGAAATGGTACTCATTGAGGAAAGCTAACCATCTGGCTTGCACAGAATTAAAATTCAGTTGCTCAAATAAATACTTCAGACTCATATTGTATGTTTTCAAAGGGAATTTCTTCCCCATGAGGTAATGCCTCCACCTCTTCAAGGCGTGGATGATGGATGCTAACTCAATATTATGGGTGGGGTAGTTTTGTTTGTGTTCTTTTAACTTCTGCAATTCATATCAGATCACATAATCATTATGCAATAGGACTCATTCGATTCCTTCCTTGCTTGCATCTGTGCAAACAATGAAATCCCCATCACGATATGCAATTCGTAGTATTGGTGGTCATCAAAAGCTATTTAATCTTTTGAAAATTTTCCTCGCACTTGCTTGTCCATAAGAAATTGTTCGCCTTCTTTTGTAAAGCGGTCATGGGACAAGATATCCTCGAGAATTTCTCAATAAAATTTTGGTAGTAACCGGTTAATCCCAAAAAGCATCTAATATCGGTGACACTAGTAAGGGTAGGCCAATCCTCTATGGCTTTAATATTTTCTAGGTCCACAGTTGTCCTCTTCTCGGAGATGATGTGACCCAAGTAATGTATCTGTGATTTGTAAAAATTTCATTTACTAAACTTGGCGTAGAGATGGTGTTCGCATAACACCTGTAGAACTATGCGAAGGTGCTCCTCGTGTTCCTCTTTACTCTTAGAGTAAACTAGGATGTCTTCTATAAAGAAAAAAACAAATTTATCCAGGTATCTACTAAAGATATTGTTCATCATACGCATAACATTCGTGGGTGTATTAGTCAACCCGAATGGAATCACTACAAACTTGTACTGGTCGTACCTCATATGAAAGGAGGTTTTGTGAATATCCTCGTCGTGAATCCATTCCTGATGGTACCCATATCATAGGTTTATCTTTGAAAAGATCTTGTCTCCAGCTACTTGATCAAACAAGTCATCGATCCTAGGGAGTGGGTATCGGTTCTTAATGATCATCTTGTTAAGTTGATGGTAATCGATGCACATCCATATCGTACCATTCTTCTTATATACAAAAAGTATCAGTGATCCCCAAGGGGACACACTCGGTTGGATATATCCCTTCTCAATCAACTCCTGCAATTGAAGTTTGAGTTCCATCAAATCTGGTGCGCTCATGTGAAAAGGGGATTTTGAAGCCAAAACTTATCCTGGTGTCAATTCTATGGAAAAATCTAAGTCTCGTTTTGGTGGTAATCCTAGGATTTCCTTAGAAAATACGTCCCAGAAGTCTATGAGAACTGGAAAATCCTTTCCTAGTGCACTTCTTTTCTTGTAAAGCAGATATCTACCTTAAGAAAACTTTCTTAGGTATTCCTTGAATATTTATTGGATTCCCTTGGCTATCTGTACACAATATTGAGTTGTGTAAGCAATAAAGCATGACCTGGTGTTATTCCAACCAGTCCATGCTGATAAGTATATCGTACGATCCTAAGGGTAGGATGTTAAGGTTTATTCTAGTAGGAAAACCATTCATATTTACCTCGTAATCTCTAACTATCTCAGAAACCTTTCTTTTCTTACCCGTGGCTAATTGCACCAGCTAGGGTTTCTCATGTTTAACTTTGTCTAGTTTACATACATCAACAATTTTGGGTGATACATAGCTTCAACAAGAACAGGGGTCAATCAATATTGAAATAGAGGTGTTAGAAGCCTTACCTTCTATCTCAAACATGGTAGCCTGATGGTCTTCCTTCCAGCCATCCAAGGCTGCATAAATCCATGGTTATCTAGCTATGTCCTCTATTGTTGTTTCTTCTTGTAAGTTGTGCAATGCTCCATTGGTCTTGTTGTTATAGTCTCGGGCACAATAGGCCCCTTGGCATTTCCAACATTTGATTTGTAGCAGGGAAACATTGGCTCCCCCATTTGATATTGGTTTGTTAACATTCAGTGTTGGTACATATGGCTTTGTACCTGTTCTATTGAAGTTCTTATTGGCTGGAAAGTTGTTCCATTTTTTGTAAGGTGGTGGGATGAGACCCAGTTTGTGGTTTTCCGAGAAGGCCCTCAAACTATCTTTTCTACGGTCGATATTTTCTTTCCTCATCTATCCATGCTCATAGCAAATCCTAGCTTTCTATAGGGTGGTGTCCAATGTTTTAGGCATGTCAAATCAAATTTTCTCCTGAAAGTTGAGACGAAGACATCCTAAAACCTGTTGTATTTTCACTTTCTCATCCTTTATGTAAGGAACATAATGTAACAGATCCAAAAATATGTTAAGGAAAGAATCCATAGTCATGGAACCCATCCTTAATTCATGAAATTCTTTCACCTTTCTGTCAAAGAATATTTTCAACATGTATTTATTTTGAAAATTTTTGTGGAAATACTCCATCTAATTTCTTTTACCTCATATTTCTTGGTATTCTTTAAGTCTCTCCACCATCTAGTTTCTTTTCCATTTATATTATAGATGGATTGACGACCATTCATCTCTCTAGAGTAGTTATGTACTCGAAAATATTTGATCATGCATAGAATCCATTCTTCATCTTTCTCCCCTATTTTCATCTCTCCTTCATAGGTTGGGGCTTTTATCTTCCTAAAATTCCCCTAGAGATTCTCATCATTTATCTGTTTCTTTCTGCAAGGAGAAAGAGAATCATCACTAGAAGGACTATGACAATCTATTTACGAAGGTTCATAGGTTTGTTCTTCTTTTCCTTCTTCTCTCGGGCTACTGGATCGCTTATGATAGAATTATTTCTTGAACCTGTTGGTTGAATGGGTAGGTATTTCCTGCGGCTTCCTCCCATCATGTTCCTCAACAAGGATTCATTAATTGCTTGTTGTTCCTTTATTTCATTCATATTATCATCCTTAAAACTATGTAAATCTGCTTGAAGACTTTGTATGGTTTTCAGTATATCAGAATTTAGTTTAACCATCAGTTTCGTTTCCTATGTGGGCGTATTTAACTTCACTTGATGACTGTTCTCTTCTTCTGTGTTCATGATTTGAACTGTTATTTTAATCCCGCAATTACAAATTTTTAATAATAGGAAAAAATTATGTTATTTAACAAAATATTAAAACATACTCTATTTTCTAAAACACATGTTTGGCATGCCCGTTGGGTCTCTTAGTGTTGAAACTGGGCTATGATACCACTTGTAATGTCCCCAAAATTTGAAAAACAATTTTTATAGGCTAGTTAATTACTACCTGAAATGGACATTAACTGATCTTCTGTAGACTATGTGGATCCTTGTTTTCTGACCGAAGTGACATAAGTTGTTCTTACAATTTTTAGATGTTTTGCCGATGTGGTTACTAATGAGATTATATAAAATGTTTATGTTACTTGATATGATTTAGATGATTACGCCGTTCATTGATTATTTCCTATCATGCATGTGCGCATGTTTGTTCAGTTATAGCTTACTTCCTGGTTATAATAATTGTTTATTGTTTGAGGAAAATATTGAATTGACCTTTAACCGTCAAGGGGTGGAGTGGCAGGACTTGTATCCCTTATAGGAACACTTGGAGAGGAAACTAGGTTTACCTAATGTTACAAGGTTTACTTAGTTCATGGTTAACTAATGCAACTTCTCTTCATTTTTGTGCAGGGTCACTTAGATTGAGATGACCTGCTATGACCACTAAACTTGTCATGCTACCTATACTATTCTACTCCATTGCCGGTCGAAGATGAAATGACCAAATTCCTATCCTAGCAATTCTTACTTCTACTTTTAGCATTATTTTTTACGCATAGCTGGGGTTTGTTAGAACTACGTATCTATGTTTAACATTATTGTTGTGTTTTGATACTTAATAAACTTTATTCCTATGCTTAGTATTTATCACATATGATTGGAATGTTTTTATGCCTAAAGGTGAAGGGATTAAGTCATAAGACTTAGCCATAAGATACATACACACACACACACACACACACACACATATATGAAGGTCCATTGATGGCATATTCCATATGCCATGAACCTTGGATTTTCATAAGTCAACGATGATATGGGTGGTCCCAATACAAAATCGCATTTGCAACACCAAAACACATTTGGGGTTTTTAAACTATAGGTGTGAGGGAAAAATTATGTCATTGGTGGTGGAAGGGGTGGCAGAGTAAATGCTCCTCAGGATGGGAAGACTCAAACTTAATGCTTGGTCTATCGTGGATGAAAGATTCATTTGTCACTGCTATGGGTATGCTCTGCTCGACTGTCTGGTTTTGTCAATATGTGGAGGACTGGCTCGCCATGCGCATTTGGAAGGTGTGCTCTCCACTTGGGTTTGCAGCATTATTACTTTGTTTTTTTTAGATGAAGGATTGTCATACTTCTAATGGTCCTTTGTTCCTTTTTTACAGGTGGCAGGGATTCCATTCGCGGTTCGTGGTGTATAGAAGGATGTCAACGAATACCCTTCATGGGTAATCCCTATAAAAACAAGATTTTAACTGTTACCTCTACGTATAGATGTTTTTAGTAGAGCTTTGAGCTCAGTGTTGTAATGGTGAATGATTTGGTTTAAGAGTTTCGAATGTTTAAATTTTCCTTCATTATTAGGCATCCTAGAATGCGGATATACATTTTGGTTTGGGGAGGGTTTTGATATTTATAAGAGGGAGACGCTAGGTTTCAGCCGTTTTGATAATGTGTTATTTCATTACATGTATATGTACATTTTACTTGTAAATGGTAGAATTTTCAGTTGTATGTATTCGCAGGTGGGCTTTACAATTGGTACTACCGATAGCTTGGCAAGGCTATGACCATATGCGTTTTTTATGTCTGTAATTTAAAAATTGGTTTTGGTATGTTAATGGAGGTTCTATGTATTAGTTTTAAATGAATAGTTTAAATTACTATCATGCCATTGATTGCAATGGAATATCTGTTGATTCACGACTGTGTATTTTCATATTGGCAATTGCTATTTAATGGTGATTTATGATTTTATTTACTTACCCATGGTTTAGTATGGATACAACTGTAAGCCTAGATTACTTTGGTGAAAATGTAAATGTCATGGCTGTGATAGCGTAGGTAGTAGAGTTTTTACTTGGCCCTATTTTAATGGGTTTCTTGCCTCTCAGCCATGAACCTCGAAGATGAAATGTTGCGTGTATATTTTGTTAAATTCAATGGAACTTTGACAGAGCAATGGCTTTGATTATGGTAAATACTATGTTTTAGGTTCAATCTTGATAGCTGTGATTTCAACCGTTATATAAAATATGTAGCCTGTGTAAAATTTTCAATGTATTCTTAGTTTTGTTTACGTAGAATTACTTTTGGTTTAAATGGGAAATTGTGAAACTTAAAATGTTGTTTAATTTGCAAATCGAATCCTATAGGATTCGATTCCTGTCATGATTTGGTATAACCTATGTTTTTAAGACATGTGCCTAGAGGATTTGATCCTAGGTTGTGTGGGTTTGTTGTATAAATGTTTATGCATGGATTTTGTTTTGCAGAAGTGTCGAAAGGATTTTATCTGAAACCTTTAAATGGATACTATATTCGATAATGATTTTGTATTAGGTTTGTGGTTGATTCTTCTTTTGATAGTATATAGTGTGATTATTGTTTATAATAATCAATCCTTCATACCTTGGTAGGTCTCGATCGCTGGCATACGATGTGGGTGAAGTTATAAACTAGAAACTATTTGTTTGTAGTTTTTTAATGGTAATTGGTAGGTTTTAAAATAGGTGATTCTCTGTTTAACTTATGTTTTGTTATATTTTTTAAAGTTTCAGCAATGATATTTAAGTTATGATTTTATGCATAGAATTGATGTTAAGGTTATAGGTAATAGTTTTGATGATTATATTTTATGCAAGCTTGTTCGAAATATGAAATATACCAGCAGAGAGAAGATATAAAGTTAGTTTTGAAGTGGTTCTTTGGTTGATAAGGTTCAACAGTTAGGGTTAATAAGATTTAGGTTCCCAATCTATGATATTATTTTTATGTTTGGAACTTGAAATGATAAATAGGAAATCTAACTCACTTAAGCATCTAGACTTTGTTTATTGAAATGCCTCTGTCAGAGAAGACTGAAATTAACCTGTAAATGATGAAATAAAATGCAGAAAATAACAGAACCAAATCCTCCTATTGATAAAACTAAAGGTGATAGTCGATCATGAAAAATATGAATAAGATATATTTTCCTAACTAGAATATCAAATTTGAGTAGATAACATAACCTAGCCTCTCTTAAAAGAAATTCTTCTTTTAGGAAAGATTGAATTTAAATATGTAAGTGAAGAACAAAATAATGCAGGAAATAACCCAGTTATAGTAGACAGCTACTAATTATCCATTCAGAATTTAATCTCCTCATTTAATAAGAAAACGTATATAAATTGCAAGGTAAAAGTCAAGAACCTCATGCTTGCAAGTTGAAGCTATTTTAATAGCTGAAAATCTTGCACACTCAAATACCTAGCATTAACAAGTTTATAGACAGATCCGACCTCTGTTCAGATAACCAAATAACTTGGGAACTACCACATTCCACCCAACCATGACCCAAAACTGTTCATGGTTTCAATCTGGATCCCCCTGAGCTGGTTCCAACATGCAAGTATCTTAGAGCTCCTAAGGTAAGGCTTCCCTATCTGGGATATCAGGTTCTGTATTAGTTTCTTTTTTCCGTTTAAGAAAAATGTTCTCCAATAACTCTCTTGAATATCATCAGCTAGAACTATGGAATAAACCAAAGATAAATAGATCCACAACCATCTCTTTGCCTTGGGTATTTATAAACAGATTTTTTAGGAAAAGGGGCAGTTAATCAAGAATCATTTGATTTCTTGAAATAACCCTTTTTATATACTTTAGGTAATTTTAATATTTAACTTAGGAACTTTTGACTAGTTCCTACTTTCACTTTTGTAGGTATTTTAATATTTAATTTTCATTAGTAATAATAATAACATGTGGATCATTTCTTTATTACTTATAGTTACTAGTATTATTACTATGCTTACTCTTTTATACTTATCATGTATAAATTATATATTTATATATATACCATTTGCTAAAATTTTAACTTTAGGTATCATATAGCATGATCCCTAATCATATGACACTTTTCTTTTAGCTTAGTCACATTCTTTAATAAGGCCTTCAGGTAGGGGTTAGGTCAACTAGGTTAGGAAACTCTAAACAGCCTTGCATGTTGGATTCCCTAGTATAACATGGTAGATATTTAGTACTTTAATAAGATACAAAAATTTGAAATTTCATTTAATCACTTAAAAATAAGTAAGATGAGATCAATGTTTTATCAAAGTTGTTTTCACTCAACATATTAATTTTCCAGTAACTCCTAGCTCTTATCCAGAGCCCATACTCAACGCTAAAAATAGGGAGTTACAAACTTAGTGCGATTCTAGAGCTCCTTGCTCAACACAAATGCTAGGATGTATTTGTAGGATACACATAGAGATAAAATGGCCAAGATCTGATGTTCCAGAGCTTATGCTCAACGTCAACTTGGAAGGATCTAGGGATTCTTCCCAACACTTCCAATTTTTATCTTTTCATGTGCTTCAGAGCTTCATTCTCAACAAAAATGTTTCATAACTCATGTGTTTCAGAGCTCCTCGTTCAATACAAAATATCTCATCAATTATGTGCTTCATGATCCATGCCCAACACATGAAATCATATATATATAACATATGCAATTGGATTACACCCAATATATCAAACAATTCATCATATTCATGTGAAGTGGGGTCTTAGGTCCAATATACCATATAAAACATCAAGTAACATCATAAGTAATGGGGCTTATGCCCATAAGTGTTAGGTCAAAATTTGGGATATTACAGTAAAGAAGAAAATGAGGAGCATCTCTGCATAGTACTACGGTTGTTACGAAAACACCATATTTACGCTAATTTTAGTAATTGTGATTTTTACGAACCATAGATTCAGTACCTAGGTCACATCATTTCTAAGAAGGGAATAGTCATTGACCCAAAAAAGATTAAAGCCATAGAGGATTGGCCTACCCCTACCTGTGTCACAAAAATTATGTCATTTTTGGGTTTAGCAGGGTACTACCGAAAGTTCATCGACAACTTTTCAAGGATTTCATGTCCCATTTCCACCTTACAAAATAAGGAAAACCAATTCTTGTGGATAACCAAGTGCGAGGAAAGTTTTTAGAAGCTTAAGCGACTTTTTACTATTGCACCTATATTATGAATTGAGGATCTCAATGGGGATTTTGTTGTTTGCACAGATGCGATAAAGGAAGAACTTGGAGTATTTCTCATACAGAATGATTGCACGATCTGTTATGAGTCACGAAATTTAAAAGAACACGAACAAAATTATCCCACTCACGATCTTGAGCTACCAGCCATTATCCACGCCTTAAAGATGTGGAGGCACTACATCATGGGGAAGAATTTTCTTCTGAAGATAGAAAAATGAGTCTGAAGTATTTGTTCGACCAACCAGATCTAAATGCTAGGTAGGAAAGATGGTTGGCCTTCCTTAGTGAATACCATTTTGAATTAAAGCATATAAAGGGAAATAAGAATAAATTTTTTTATGCTTTCAGTCCACGACCTCATATGTTATATGAGGTGACCTTAAGCCAAATCGATTCAGATTTGCACATTAAAATCATAACAAAAAATGAAGTTGATCATTTCTATGTTAAAATCCTCAAGAAGATCCAAGAGGACAGGTTGTTTCAACAACAACAAAAAGTATAAGGTAGATGAGACCAAACTATTGTGGTCCAAATAGAGATTGTATGTTCAGGAAGGATGGGACATCAAGTTCAGCATCCTAACGAAATTCCATTGGAATCCATACTTGGAGAATCCAGGATATCAAAAGATGATATCAACAGTAAAGAAGCACTTTTTCTGGCCTAATTTTAAGGCTTACATAGTGTTATTCATTGCAAAATTTCAAGCCTTGTCAGCTAGTCAAAGCTGAGCACTAGCATCCTGTGATATCTATGAAATTACTGCTCCTCTGTGTCTAAAATTTCACACTGAGGTAACCTCACATGTCCCTAATCCAACACCATAGTTTTCATCAGAATTTGTTTCACCATTTGAGATTTATGATCCTTTTCCCAAGGTGACCTGTTACAGGACTGTTCAGAACAGCGAAGTTGTACGGCATGCCATGTGTCACTGGTTTATCTTCGGAGTCTGAAATTTGGACCACTGAAAGTAGAGTCCGTTTCATTTCAGGAAAGTATTCAAGAATTCCATTTGGATCTCTGTAGCCCAAGATATTGTAGATCTCCCTAGATGTCCTGTTTAGGGATGAATTCTGGAAGAGGTTGGAACCCTAACGTGGAGGGATCATATCGCCCAGAATATAGCGGATCCAAGGCTGATTGTTGGACACAATGTTCATCAGGATTTTTTATTCAGCCCTTGAAATTTTCAGCTTCTGAGACTTCTCCAAACTCGAAATATAGCGAATGTACCAAAACCTGTCATTTTTAGTATTTAGGGTTTTTCCTAGCTCAGGGTCAAACTAGGGTTTGAGTTTCCCGGAGCTTCACCCAACCAAATTTATTGATCCAGGTCTCTAAACTTCAGTTTTGATGAGGAGAACAATCCTATGCTGGTCTCATGTAAAAATTCCTCTTCTGTAGAAATCCCTAATTTCCGCATCGAAAACTGAAAATGCTCAGAATCGAATTCCACTTCGACAGAAAGATGTGCCCTAAG
The DNA here is from genome assembly GCA_001517045.1 of Pseudotsuga menziesii. Lineage (NCBI taxonomy): Eukaryota > Viridiplantae > Streptophyta > Pinopsida > Pinales > Pinaceae > Pseudotsuga > Pseudotsuga menziesii. The sequence goes on along the minus strand of LPNX010209766.1, from coordinate 27,624 downwards.
GAGGAGACTTGTTCCACCTTAATTTTGCTGAAAATATGTGGAGGAAGGTCCAAAAAATAGGAATCCCTAGTTCCCGTAGCTACACAGTGTCTTCTTCTCAGGCTAGCTCTGATACCATGTTAGTTTTTCAACATTTAAGCTAGCATTATGTTAGGATCTTTGCTGAGAGAATAACAAGTACAGCAATCAAAACACAAGAGACAATGAACACAATGTTTTTGATCGGGGAAACCATAAATGGATAAAACCCCACAAATTCCTCAAATATAGAATCACCACAATATGTAAGACCCCAAAACAGTAAGATGCACTCCCAACAGCAATAGTCTTCTTCTTTTGTCTAGTCCCAGTATTTCCTTCCTCACTAATGCGCCACACTTGAGTGGGTGAGTGATGTGTAGTACAAGTGATAAATAGAGAGACTCTCACTCTCTATTTATATTCTTCCATTCACTTGAAGTGCACTTAATCATGTCGGTCCAACTTAACAATTACTTACTAGAGCCTACAACTTAATGAGTGTATAATAACTCTAGTGCCCCGAAACTGTGGGGACTTCCAGAATGACTTGACAAGACTTGTTTACATTATTAATCCTCCCGATCGGAACATCAGGGAATAACAACATGAATCAAATACATAATAGAAACATCCTGGAATAAACATCGGGTTACAATATATAAGATACATAGAAGAATACATTCTGAAGTTACAAATACATCAACACTCCCTCTTAACTAGGAAGGTATTCTTTCGACACAATTTTCAGCACTGGTCTTCTTCTCTGTATCACTGGATCATATTCATCTTCAAGTCATATTCATCTTCAGATCTGGATCATCTCTTGATCTAGATCGTCATAGAACATCATCATTGGATCTGGATCATCACTCGATATGGATCATCATCACTGGACTAGATCTGGATCATCACTCGATCTAGATCTGGATCTGGATCATCTCTCGATCTGGATCATCACTGCTGGATCTGGATCATCACTCGATATGGATCTCTCGGAGTCATCATAACTGGATCTGGATCATAGCTCGATCTAGATCATCTCTGGTCATCATCATGTGTGTACTATCTTGTCATAGGAAGTTCTACAGAGCCAGCCCTTTTTCATGCTAGTTGTAGGCCTAGCCACTAGGTAGGTCTTCGTCCAGCACTTACATATGAACTTCTCGTCAGAAAGGCACGCCCAACACTCACATCTGATCATGTAGTAAACTACAATCACATCAGAAAAGCCTAGCACTCACATTCACCAGCATGGTAGGCACATCAACTACCATCTGTGAAATGGCTCTGCACTTGCATCTGACCTACTCGTCAGAAGGGCATCACATCCATCGAGGCTGGAACCGCATCTACCACAATGATGAAAGAACCCTGTTCTTTTCACCCAGGCTGGAACCACATCCGCCACAATGATGGAATACTTTCAACCAGGCTGGAACCACATCTGCCACAATGATGAAAGAACTCTGTTCTTTTCACCCAAGCTGGAACCACATCCGCCACAATGAAGAAATATTTTGTGCACTCACATCTGACCTGGTAGGAACTGAATCCTACACCCTTGTCAGAATGGCCCCCAGTCCTAGACTGAGCTAACTGGTAACTGACCAGGTGCCTCCACTCTCCTGGAGAGTGGCAGTTGCCCTTACATCTGTCCTACTCGACAGAATGACCAGCACTCACATATGACATGGGAGGAACTTAATCCTTTAGCCATGAATAGAACGGCTCAGCCCTTACATCTGACCTGCTCATCAGAATGGCTCTCTCAGTCCCGGACTAAGTGTTCCTGGTAACTGACCAGGTGCCTCCATTCCTAGAATGGTAGTCAGCACTCATATCTGACATGGAAGGAACCAAATCCTCTCACCATGACAGAATGGCTCAGCTCTTACATCTGACCTACTCGTCAGAATGGATTTGGAACTTTAGCACTCATATTTAACATGGAAGGAACTCAATCCTCTCACCATGACAGAATGGATCAGCCCTTACATTTGACCATGGAAGGAATTAATCCTCTCACCATGTCAGAATGGCTATGGGTCTCATCACTTTCTCTTGGAAGGAACCTCGATCTGGAGAACACCAAGTCTCTCTCTGAAGTACTTGAACTTCAGCCTATCCAATGGCTTCATCAATACATCAGCTATCTGTTCCTCCGTCGCAACATACTGGATCTTCACTGCTCCTCTCTGGATCATATCCCTGATATAGTGATACTTGATCTCAATATGCTTCGACTTGTCATGGAACACTGGATTCTCTGACAACTTCATGCAACTCTGGTTGTCACAATGTATACAAGTAGCATCCAACTGGAGATCAAATATATCAGACAGTAGCTTCCGCAGCCATACTGCCTCTCAACTAGATGAACAAGCTGCAACATACTCTGCTTCAGCTGTACTCAGTTCCACACAGGATTGCTTCCTGCTAAACCAAGAGATCACACCTGATCCCATACTGAAGCAACATCTTGAAGTACTCTTCCTGTCGATGGCACTACCTGCCCAATCTGAATCAACATAACCTTCCAGGTTAATATTCTGATTCACATCGTACTTGAGCCCATAATCAACTGTACCCTTCAGGTACCTCAGAATATGCTTTGAAGCAATCAAGTGAACATTTCTCGGATCTGTCAGGTACTGGCTCAAGGTGTTCACAGCAAAGAAAATGTCTGGTCTCATGTTCGTCAAGTACATCAATGACCCAATCATCTGATGATACATCATAGCATCAACCGACTCTAATGAAGCATCACTCAATAGCTTCAGGTTCGATGCCATAGGTGTGGCCATAGCTCTACAGTCCATCATCCCAAACCTCTTCAGGATCTCTACTACATACTTCCCTTGTCCAAGGAAGATCCCATCTGTACTCTGCCACACCTCCATGCTTAGAACAATAGTACATCGACACATAATAGGAGCATCACTGGTATTCTGTCTTCAACCTTGAAGCAAAGGTTGGAATCCACTTTACTCTCAGTAAAGCCTAGAGTCATCAGTAATCTGCCCATCCTGTCGTACCATGTCGAACCTTAGATCTTCTGTAGTCACTCCCTCTAAAGCAAAGCATCATACTCCCTCTGTCTTCTGTGCTCTATGCACTGAAAACATTTTGTACCGGAGTGACAAGTAGCTTCCTATGCTACTAATATTGTATCTGACCATCTAGTGTATAGACTTGCATCTTCAACCTTGTAGCAAAGGTTAATATCTTCATCAATCTCATCATGTATGTGTTTCAACTCTTACTGGCTACAAATGTCTCTTCGTAGTCTAGTCCTTCTTTTCATGAGAAGCCTCATGCTATGAATCTTGCTTTGTATCCCACGATGTTTCCATCTACTGCATGATGGAACTATGAACTTCTCTTTAGGTCTCGATACTGCGCCCTGACATCATTCTTCTTGAACTTGTCTTCCCTTTCTTCTTGGTGGCTGGAAGGTTCTGCATCAATGATGTCACTGCACTCATCATATTATTCTTCATTTTGAAATGTCGTCACTTGCTCTTCGGAACAAGTCTTCATTCTTCTTTGCTTGTAGGCGATTATGTATGCGGTCTTTCCAACAAGTCAAATGCAATTGTATGGTTAGAAAGATTTCATAAGGAATATTTATACTGGCAAACACTTATGCATAAATATATGATCATGCAACTACTTTAGCCAATACAACATTCATCCATATCTCATTGAAACTTTCTAGATACCTTCCATCTCTACCAGGACAACATTGATATTGTGCACTAATCCAATATGTCAGCAAAGAGGTTTCATTCTAGATAAGTAGTAATGGAGAATTTGTATAGCACCATGAGCTACTTACCCATCACATGCATATTAGTAGTATACTATCATTAATGCAAACATCCTATCATGCATGATACATCAACTGAATATAAACAAATGCATAACAAAACAATATCATGAAATGACAATTGAATACTTATCTTTATTTGTTTCGTGGGTAGACTGCTTCTTGAGCCTTCAGCTTCATCGTCTTCTTCATTCATGGTACCATCGTTTCTTATCCAAATGATAAGGAGGATAAGAATTTATTCAAGAGTTGAGTTCTTCATATTCCTCATTGCTTGATGGATCTTCTTTGGATGGTGATATCTTGATCTTCAATTGCTCCCATCTTCTCTTCTCTTCTTATGATTCAATATTCTTCTTCTTCCCAAAGTCTACTGAAAGTAATCACTTCCTTTTGGCACACTTCCTCGCATGAATGAATCCCGTGATCCTAGGAGGCCATTCAAGGTGGCCATCACCACTTCTGCATTCTTCACTTCTGCTTCAAGTTGTTCTTGATTTGAGAGACTCTTATGACTGCATGGTCTCTGCATTCTAGATCTTCACATTCTTCAACTGGATTTTTTAGGTCATATTCTGATTTTTGTTCTTCCCTTCAAATAGCTTGAAATTCTGGAAGACCTTCAATAGCTTTGATTGCAATAGGTAGTGCTATGTAATGCACATGTGCAATCCTTCTATGCCAAATCTCATTTGGCGCTACTATGTCATGGATCAAGGCTTGTTCTGGATGGCCCTTCAATTTGTACAAGCCTCCTTCTTATTCTCCAATCACTACTGCATCATCGATATTCTTTCCTTTTGGCCACATGATGACTTGACCATCTATGAATGCAACCCACATTCCTTTTGCATCAATGCTGAAATGGAGAGAAGGTTCTTCTTGAGTCCTGGAACAAACAATACTTCTTTCATTGTTAGAGACTTACCAGAGTCTAGCTTGTATGAAGATTCCCCACTACCTTTTATTGGATATTGGTAGTCATCTCCTAGTTTCACCTTGTGAGGTGATTCATGTTCTGATAGTCTTACAAATTATTCCTTGAATCCCATCATATATTTGGAAGCCCCACTGTCTATAAGCCAATCATAACTTCCATGAGTAATGTTACTTGTGAGAGATGATATCATAACATATTTATCCTCGCTTAAAGAATCTTCACTTTCATATCTGGATCTCTTTCTATATGGTTCATCATCCTCTGTAGCATGAGCATGATGTCTTCTTTGGCCTTGACCAAGTTCTTCTTATGAAAGGCTTCTAACCTCGTCTCCCTCTGAAACTGGAACCTCTATACTCATGTAGGTGTCCAATCCATTTTCTTCAGAGAGATCATATACTTCTAGGCTTGGAAGTTGTCAACTTCCCCAAGATTGTCATCAAGCTGATGTGATAGATCACTTTGAAATGAGAACCTCAAATGAAAATAGCAAAGGATTAGATCTTACCGATTTGAGGTGTCCGTCCTGGTTCCAAAGCTGGCTGATCTAGGGTTTGTCATAGAAACCCTAATTTTAAAAACTTGGAGTCTTTCATATCTGATTGGATATACAGATAGATGTATTCAAATGGAGTTGTCCAATGTACTCCTTTTCTGAAAACAGTGGAGGGAATCTCCCGGAACAGGAAGCCCTAATTTTCCAATTTCTTCTGCAGAAATGCCTGTTACTGTTTTTGTGATATCTCAGAAATTACTGCTACCTTGTGTCTCAAATTTCGTACTGAGGTAAAATCACACGTCCCTGATACAACACCATAGTTTTCATCAGAATTGGTTTCACCATTTGGGATTTATGATCCTTTTCCCAAGATGACCTGTTACAGGACTGTTCAGAACAGAGAAATTGTACAAAATGCCACGTGTCACTGGTTTATCTTCGGAATCTGAAATTAGAACCACTAAAATTAAAGTCCATTCCCTTTCTAGAACATCTTCAGGAATTCCATTTGGACCTCTGTATCCCAAGATATTGCAGATCACCCCAGATGTCGTGTTTAGGGATGAATTCTGGAAGAGGATGGAACCCTAACATGGAGGGATCATATCTCCCATAATATAGTGAATATGAGGATGATGTTTGGAAAACATGTTCGTAAGTATTTTATATTCGGCCCTAGAAAGTTTTAGCTTCTGAGACTTCGCCAAACTCAGAATATAGCGAATGTACCAAAACTTGTCAGTTTTAGTATTTAGGGTTTTTCCTAGCGCAGGGTCAAACTAGGGTTTGACTTTCCCGGAGCTTCACCCAAGAAAATTTCTTGATTCAGGTCTCTAAACTTCGGTTTTGATGAGGAGAAAAATCCCATGCTGTTCTCATGCAAAAACTCCTCTTCTGTAGAAATCCCTAATTTCCGCATCGAAAACTGAAAATGCTCAGAATCGAATTCTGCTTCGACAGAAAGATGTGTCCTAAGGAGGAGACTTGTTCCACCTTACTTTTGCTGAAAATATGTGGAGGAAGGTCCAAAAACTAGGAAGCCCTAGTTCTGACAGCTGCACAGTGTCTTCTTCTTAGGTTAGCTCTGATACCATGTTATTTTTTCAACATTTAAGCTAGCATTATGTTAGGATCTTTATTGAGAGAATAAAAAGTATAGCAATCAAAACACAAGAGACAATGAACACAATGTTTTTGATCGAGGAAACCATAAATGGAGAAAACCCAGCGACTTCCTCAAATATAGAATCACCACAATATGTAAGACCCCAAAACAGTAAGATGCACTCCCAACAGTAGTAGTCTTCTTCTTTTGTCTAGTCCCAGTATTTCCTTCCTCACTAATGCGCCACACTTGATTGAGTGAGTGATGTGTAGTACAAGTGATAAATAGAGAGACTCTCACTCTCTATTTATATTCTTCCATTCACTTGAAGTGCACTTAATCATGTCGGCCCAACTTAAAAATCACTTACTAGAGCCTACACCTTAATGAGTGTATAATAACTCTAGTGCCCCGAAACTGTGGGGACTTCCACAATGACTTGACAAGACTTGTTTACATTATTAATCCTCCCGATCGGAACATCGGGACATAACAACATGACTCAAATACATAATAGCAACATCCCGGAATAAACATTGGGTTACAATATATAAGATACATAGAAGAATACATTTCGAAGTTACAAATACATCAACATTATCCACGCCTTAAAGATGTGGAGGCACTACCTCATGGGGAAGAAGTTTCTTCTGAAGATAGACAACATGATTCTGAAGTATTTGTTTGACCAACTAGATCTAAATGCTAGGTAGGCCAGATGGTTGGCCTTCCTTGGTGAATACCATTTTGAATTAAACCATATAAAGGGAAATAAGAATAAAATTTTTGATGCTTTCAGTCCACGACCTCATATGTTATATGAGGTGACCTTAAGCCAAATTGATTCATATTTTCACATTAGAATCATAACGAAAAATGAAGTTGATCATTTCTATATTAAAATCCTCAAGAAGATCTAAGAGGACAGGTTGTTTCAACAACAACAAAAATTATAAGGTAGATGAGACCAAACTATTGTCGTCCAAATAGAGATTGTATGTTCAGGAAGGATGGGACATCAAGTTCAGCATCCTAACAAAATTCCATTGGAATCTGTACTCGAAGAATCCAGGATATCAAAAGATGATATCTACAGTAAAGAAGCACTTTTTTTGGCCTAATTTTAAGGCTGACATAGCGTTATTCATGGAAAAATTTCAAGCCTTGTCAGCTAGTCAAAGCTGAGCACTAGCATCCTTTGGGATTATTGCAACTGTTGCCCATTCCGAAATGGAAGTGGGAGGTCATTAGTATGGATTTTATTACTGGGATACCAAAGATAAAAAAACAAAATGATTCCATATTTTTATTTGTTGACAAGTTATCTAAAGGGACACACTTTATCCTAGTTAAGTCAACCTACAGGGAAGTTCACATTGCCAACATATTCTCAAAGGAGATATTCAGATTGCATGGAATACCCAAGGCAATAATCTCAGATCAAGAAACAAAGTTTATAGGTAACTTTTGGAGATATAATATTCTCCAATTAAGAGATGTAGTTAAATTTTAGTACTTCTTACCACCCGTATACTGACGAGAAGACATAACGGGTAAAACATATTTAGGAAGAGATTCTTAGAATGTATGTCATGAACAATCCCACCAAGTGGGTGTATTATCTACACCTCACAAATTTTGTGTATAAAAATGGATACCGTACCTCCTCCAAGATGAGTCCCTTTGAGTTACTCTATGGATGAAAGTGTAGAACACCGGTTACTTGGGATAACCTGATGGACCGACTCATGTTAGGGCCATACTTACTACAGGACCTAGAATAGTTATTCACCAAAGTATAACAGAACCTTAAAGAAGTGCAAGACCTCCATAAGAGTTATGCGGATAAGAAAAGAAAAGATTAAGATTATAAAATAGGTGAACATGTTTACTTAAAAGTAAAAGTGAAGAGAAGCTCATTGACCTTGGGAAGATGCGGAAAGTTGGCACCAATATTTTGTAGACCCTTTGAGATACTGGCCAAGAGATGGCCAACAACATATGAATTAGCTTTACCTACTCATATAAAGGTTCATAATGTTTTCCACACATATTTATTAAAGAAATATGTATATTATACTAAACATGTTATTGATTGGTCCTTGTTACAAGTGGAAGCTGAAAGGGAATTTGTACCCAAACCCATTCATATTCCAGGAAAAAGAGAAGTACAACTCAGGAAGTGCACCATAGCCTAGATGAAAGTGAAATGGAATCACTTTGAACATGATGAGGCCACTTTTGAGAATGAAGCCACCATGAGAGAGTGTATGTTGTTCAGGATTAAGCACCCTTGTAACCTAGGGTCTGGGGTTACTAACTTACTACTAACCTTGCAGAAAATCAGCTTTCCAGAGAATAGAAAGGGAATAGGAATAAAGTCTTGACTTACCTGATTATCGATGGTTGATCCAAGCTTGATATTCTCCCGCTCCTCTCTCTCCAAAGCTTCCAGGGATGCATCTCTTTCACCTGTAAAGAGAAAATTCTCCAAGTAATATCTCATGCATGTATATATAAGAGGTTAGATAAAAAATATGTCAAATACATAATCAAATATATTCAATAACCACGATACATGAAAGAGACTCAACACAATGTTGAAAGAAGGATTCTCTTTATTAACAATCAGTGAATGAGATAACAATACAACCTAGCTTCTGAGACAAGGAGTCCTTTGCAACCAAAGGACTCTGAGTTCTGCTGCTCCAAGAATTCTAAAGATATACCACCAGCACAACTTTGCTCTCCAATCGTGATTCTTTAATTCCCTCCCTAAGACCTCTATTTATACTTTGGGAAACATAGTGATTTCGAAGGTCGGAGTAGTTGAAACAGTTGGGATAGTTAATGATTAGGGCCCAACTAATCTCCATTAATCACGTTTTATATTTTTTAAGGTCGAACTGAGTTGTACATGACTATTAATATTGGAAACCCACATATGACACACGAGTTTCTCAAAGGAAACCTACATAGTACAAAAGTTGAAATGGAGATAGTCATGTACACAACTCAACACTTAGAAAAATTATGTAGCAAGTTGGTTTAAAGGTAAATGCATCCCAAGTCATCCCCATCTATAGTTTTTTGCCAAACTTCAATCCTAATATGTCCTTTTGTGTACCAACATAAGGAATGTTGGCACTCGGATGGAGAAGTGCCATTTGGGTTGATAACAGATGACCCCTAATGTTTGAGGTCAGAGGGAAACGATGGCCAAAATATATTATAATCATTATCTTAGAGAATTTAGAATTCCAATGGAGCAGAGGAAGTACCTGAAACAAATACCTAGTAATGTCATATATAAAGTCATATCTGAGGATGCCATGTTCAATATACTGGAACACTAGCTCCTTTACAATATTTGAGTACATCATATGATACGGGTTCAAGACCACGTATATTACAAAGGTGGATCGAAGCCACAATATACAATAATGATGAGTCTTCAAAGATCTGGAAGCTATGTAAGTGATCACAACATAATCTTGTGCAACTTAGGCCATAGATATGAACCTAAGGTATTCGTCAAAAACCAAAAGAACCAGTACAATCTAGGCCATGTGAATAGATTTTATTGAAGTCAAAGATGGATAGGATTCAACAGATTGTCAACCAATAGGTGATAATTGACAACTGAGGAAAAGGAATTCACCAATAATGAAAGTGAATCCTAAGGTATGATCATAAAAAATTCTAGGTCTTCATCGTCAGGAAGTGCTGATGAGAAACCATACTATGATGAGGAAGGAAATAGATCCTCCAACGGATCACAAGAGTGACTAGGAACTGGTTAAAGGAAGAGATACACAAGTAATAACATATAGGACAATGATGGAATCAGGATACAGATAAGATGTAGGGCTAAATCCTTGAACAATGAACATGACACAAAGATGACCCAAGGCATCTTTTAAATTTGTACATAGTACAACTAGACTTATCTGTCATGTAGGAGACATGATCAGATTCCCCAGGTATAACTGAAAAGAGGAGGAGTAAGAAACTCGAATTGATAGCTGAACTGAAAGTGAACACTGAGACATGAGTATCGAAAAAAACAGAGAGTGCTATGTTCAAGGAAGACAAGCTACCACTGACTCAGAACCAAAAGAAAACTTATTCCTTATATTTCCTGTTAAATTTTAACGAGTCTAGGAAAATCAACTCAAGTCTCTCTTCATTTTTTGACAAGCTTGAATAGAAGAGGAAATAATGCTTGATAGTGTCATTGATTCGTGGATTTTATGAGCTCGAACTAGTACATGCTCACTTGGCATTTTAATGTTTAGAGAGTCTGAAAACTCCAAAGAAGACTCGGGGGGGGGGGTCCTTTTTCGTCCAATTTAGTTTCCTGAGGCCGAAAAAGTATAAAACATACCACAGAAGAACTCTCTTAACTTCCGTAGAAGAAAAGGTGAACCTTTTTCATACTTAGTCAGGGAGGTCCAAAAAAGGTTAAATTACCACCTACCCAATGCTCCTTTGAGAGCAACATATAGCTTGAGTTTTATGAGTGTGAAGGAAAGCAAGATCACTCGGAAAGATCCATTTGAGTACGACAAATGGGGCTTACAACAATAAACTCGATGTTTTTTTCTTGGTGTTTAACGAGCATGAAAAAGACATAAAGTATACTTAGAATCTTTTCATGTTTAGGTCTAGAGCACAAAAAAGAGAAAACTGAGCTCATACTGGGTGTTCCTTTTCTGTAAATTTAGTCCCTCAGGTCCAGAAAAGTGCTAAACCTATACCTAAGAATACTCTTCTCAATTCCACAGAAAAGAGAGTGATCATTTCTCGTATTATTCCACATGGTCTGATAAAGACATAAACTACCACCAATGTGGATTCCCATTTACATATTCTTAACACTATAACAAAAACTGGATTTAGCATCTCTTTTTGCATCCTTTTTTGTGTCTAGACCATCTTTCAGTGTATTTTTCTTCATTTTTTGGACAAAATGGCGCAATTTCACGGGTTGGTGCTATTTTAGGCGTTTTTTACGTCCTTTTTCTAAATCTGGTGCAAATTGTGGCGTAATTTGTACCAGGTTTTGCACCTAGTTATGCGCCAATTTTTGCATAAGGTTTTGCGATAGGTTTTGAGCCTAGTTTTGCACCTAATTTTGTGCCTAGTTTGTACATCTACTCTTGTTGCGCCCCCTTTAACGCCCATGTTTTCCTCAACTTTTACGCCCTTGTTTTCATCCACTTTTGCATCCTTTTTTACATCCACTTTTGCATCCACTTCTGCTTCTTTTTTTGCATCCCTTCGTGCACCAAGTTTTGCATCAAAGTTTACATCCTGTTTTGAGTCTATTTTTGCATCTCGTTTTGTTTCTGCTATTTTTGCATCCACTTTTGCATCCATTTTTTCGTCCACTTTTGCACCCACGTTTTCATCCCTTTTTGCATCCCATTTTGCATCTATGTTTACGTCTTTTTCTGCATCTACTATTGCATCCACGTTTGCATCCACTTTTTTCGTGTCCCAATTCCCACCCATTTTTGCGCTTACTTTTACACCCACTTTTGCATCCACGTTTGCATCCACTTTTTTCGTGTCCCAATTCCCACCCATTTTTGCGCTTACTTTTACACCCACTTTTGCTTCAACTTTTGCATCCACATTTGCATCTTTTTTTTCATCCAATTTTACATCAGTTATTGCATCCCTTTTTGCATCCATTTTTGCATCCACTTTTGCATCGGGTTTTTCGTTGGGTGTTATGACTACTTTTGCATTTAGTTTTGCATCTACTTTTGTTGCATCCACTTTCGCATCCAATTTTGTATCCAATTTTACATCAATGGTTGTATCCACTTTTGCGTCACTTTTTTCATCATGTTTTGCTTCCATTATTGCATCCCCTTTTGCATCCAATTTTGTATCCAATTTTACATCAATGGTTGTATCCACTTTTGCGTCACTTTTTTCATCATGTTTTGCTTCCATGATTGCATCACCTTTTGCATCCACTTTTGCATCACCTTTTGCATCCATTTTTGGTGCACCCCATTATGTGCCCACTTTTGCGCCTACTTTTGTTGCATCCATGTTTGCATCCATGTTTTTATCCACTTTTGCATCCAGTTTTACACCCAGATGTTGAAGATGAAAATGAGGATAATGATTATGATATTGAGGATGGCTATGATGATGATGATAATGTTGTTGATAATGAGGAGAATGATGACAATGATAATGATGATGATGATTATGATGATGAGGAGGGGGAGGAGGATGAGGATAATGACAATGACGACATTGCCGATGATTATGATGGCAATGAAATGAATGGTGATGATGGTGATGATGACAATTATGATGAGTGCAATCAGAAAAATGATGTTGATCATCTTAATAAATAAGTTGTTATTTGTCATGCATAAATCATGTGTGTCCTCCATGACCCTTTTCCACTAATCACATATTTTGGGTAGATACTATTTCTTATGCCAAAGGTAATGATGAATAACTGATGAAAATGTCAATAACCATGATGATGATGTCATGGACAATGGTGATGTTGATGACATGGATGATGATTATGCCGATGATGATGACTATTGTGATAATCATGATGACAATGACAAAGATGATAATGATCATCATCATCATCATTTCCATCATTGTCTTCATTAAAAGCATCATCACTGTCATTGTCATCTAGTTCTTCATCATCATCATTTAAAGCATATGGGATATGTTTACCATTTAAAGCATGCATAACAAGTGGGATTATTCTAAAACACCCCACCAAAGTACAAAATTCAAACCACAAGGGAAACATAATATTGAAATTGTTCCAATTTTCCTTCTCCCAACAAAACATGCTTCATTTTACGGAATTATGTTAAAATCCATACATTCATAGTCCATCCATACTATACTTGTAATAAATGTAAATATAATACTTACCCTTGACTGTTGATATTTTTGGTGTGCAGACCTGTTTACCCTTGACTGTTGATTCTTCTAGTGTGCAGACTTGTTTACCCTTGACTGTTTATTTTTTTCCTCTTCCAACACTTTTAGCCTTGAGAGTTTCTCAAATCCTTTCAATTATATTTTTTTGTAGAAACTCATTTTTTTTTTTAATTCTTTTATTCAATTTTTCCAATCTTGCTTCATATTCTATAGTCTCATTTTGTTTTTTAATGATCATCTCTCTCAATGCCCTTTGAAACTCAACCTTCAAACCTGTAATAAATGTTTCTTTCTGCTTTAATTCTTGTTGAAGTTCTGCTTCCTTACCAAATACAGTCTTCAATGGTGGGATGTTCAAAACTTCAGGCCTGTTTTTCAGCTCATTTTCAAGTCTCCCTATAGTTTCCTCATTTTTTTTCTTTTGAGCCTGATACATGTCTTTCAGTCTGTCAAGGTTAGAAATCGATTCTACTAGAACTACAGTAAATTTAGAACATTGATCCATAATAAGTTGATCCTTCTAGCCAATTATTTTTTCAGTTTTCAAAATTCTTTTCTCTAAACCTGTAACACGATGTACCAAATCAAGAATTTGGGCATCCTCAGTTCTGCACAATTCATCGCTAAATTTGAAGGAATCCTCCCACAAGGTAGATTGTTCTTTGAAATGTACCATTTTATCAAATAAAGAAAAAACAAATCTACCATCAAAAGAATATTTGGCATGAATTAGGTCTTCATCACTCGTTGGTGAATGGTCCATATCATTGTTCACAAATTCCTCCCATTGATTTGCATTTTCATTTCCTTGCATTCCAACCAAAGTTGTGACAACAACATCTTCTTCAAGGGAAAGCAAAGGCATTTCATTTCCCACAGGTTCCATATTGTCCTCTAAAGGTTGGTTGATCTTATTTTTCTAGTTGAGTCACCCATTGAAGAAGCAGAGAATGACTGATCTCTCTAGTTTTGGATATGGTTGATAAAGAAATATGGGCTCAATTTGCACTCAATCAATCACCAAGAACCTTGTCGCAACTACAACAAATGTGTCAAAAATGCATGAGTTGACCCACGCATTGAAAGCTAGCATTGGTTTGGCGGGTGTGCAAAGATAGCCATATATTGTCGATATAGAGACAAAAGTTCCTCTAAAATTAAAAACGTCAATATTGCCATGATTTTCCGCCATTATAAAAAAATGAAGTATTAATCCACGAATGTTCAAAACATGGAAATATTTCATGGAAAAATATGACCAAATGTATTAGTGGATCCATCTTGGAAGGCACTCTACCCTGTACCATTGGTCACCTAGCACAGGCTTTGTCTTTGATGCCTCTCTCAACACATAACAAGAATTTAAAGGTCGGCAGCACTCGGATCAGCTACCTGGTCACCCTGCTCGATGGCCTTGTACGAACTTGGCTCGAGCAGTAGATTATAATATGCATCCTCTATGACCACTCCATTGAATTTAGGAATTCCATCTCTCAAGCCAAATAGAGAGAAATAAACAACAAGCAAGTAATTCACTCACTGATAATGTCGCTTAGACTCCATGCAATGCCTCACATGGGTAGCAGCTCGAGGGGAGCACAAGGCCAAACAAAATTCTGTCATTCCATTTCTATTGGGTATAGAGATGATATCCACATAAGTGTGCGTAGAGTGGTGGATTACTGGGAAGTCGAGTTCGTAGCTCATCAGTGCACAACAAAACCCTTGCGTCATAGGATTTTCCACTGCAGCGAATGAATATTTTTCTTTACCGGTTTCTATAGTAAAGCAACTGTGCTCCCTCACCCCCAACTTCCAGCGATTCTGATAGCTCCTCAACACAACAAAAATCCTTGGCTTCATTGAGTCTGAACCAGCAGGACCCTGCCAAAAAAATTAACTAGATCGAGGACACCAAGTACACATGATGTATGTCAGAGGCTCCAATCGACGTGGTGACAAGGGGGCGGACTGAAGAAGGGCACATGCAGATTGACAACTCACCATAATAGATGTTGACACCTCCTCCTGCAAAGGAGACACATAAGGATATGGAAACTTCTCTCTCCGATGAAGATGACGGCTACATCGAGCCGTGTCCCATTGAGCCGTGTCCCATTGTCAAAGAACCGTGGCAAAAGCTGTAAGGTCCCAAGAATTTCTAAAATCTTATGTGTTTTTTATTCTCTTTTCTATTAGCCTTTTTAGTATGCCGAATAAATATGATAGTTTTGACAGGGAAGACTTGGTTTCCCTCACAAAGGGAAATGTACGGACTGATGCAACAATTTTATGTATGTTCCCTGATATTAAAGATACACATGTCTCAAACACTATGGATGTAATTTTTTTTGTACTTTAATATAATTTTATGCCACTTACAAAAAAAAATGTTTATACTAAAACTTAGATTCTCCTTTTCGAGCTCTTTCCTAGGTTCCTTTTCTAGCTTGCGTCTATATTATGATTTCCACTCTAATCCAATATCTAAGCGAGAGCCTCCAAAATCACAAGAAGGTGCAAACTTTCTCTCTAGAGATACGGTGAGGATAGACATATTGCATGAGATATTAGTGACTTGTATTTCTAGTTTTTCAAATCCTTGCTCATAATCACCTACAAGTTTTTCGCTATATGTTTCCACCGTGTTTAGGGTTTGAGGAATTTTTCCACCACTAAATCTTGCAATTTCCCACAAAAACCCAAAGAAAACTTCCCTCATAACAATATGTTTCATAAATTTCCATGTATATTCCATTGGAACAGTTTGTCACAATGGATTTTACAACTTAATTATTTGTATTAGCATATTTCTATTGAATGCTAAATAAATTGGGACTGAAAGAAAAATAACTAGAGAAAATATAGACACAAGATCGACATACGATTTACCCTGGGATAACCCATTATGAGGAAAATCCAAGCCATAAATTGCTACTATAGGATCTCCTACTCCCTTTGTTTTACTCTAATATATACCCCCTTATCATTACTCAACTATGGAACAGTACAATAATATCATAAGAATGGAGCCCCCTCTTCTCCTAATGCCTCAGTATTTAATGTAACCTCATAGTCATATAGGGTTCTTTTTAGGTTTTTTTCATTCATTGATTCTTGATTAGGGTTAGGGTTTTGTACCTTCTTAAATGTCCTTGAATTTCCACACGTAACCAACTTTTCATGTGCGAGAAATGAGAGATCACAAGGAATCCACATGGTATCATGGTGGTCAACTAGATAGGTTAGTTTGCAAAATGCATAACTCCTTCCTATGGACTTCGATTAACATGAATGTTGCACCGTTGGAAAGGAATCTAAGTGTGGAATTGTGTAAGTGATGATCTTTTGAACCCAAAAAACACCATGTAAGCCCTCAAATAGGCCTCGTAAGGTTCCAAACCCCAAATATACAAAGTGAGAGTTGTCCCTAAAGTGGGCCCATCAAATCAATTCACCCAATCTTTCGATCCAAAAATAACTAAAATAAATGAAAAAATATGTATTGATCCATTTTGGATCATACTCGGAAGTGAAAGAACCCACTAGGAGTGTGTGTTTCATAGTTGTTGTCTTTCTTTAGTATTTATTAGGGTTATAAGGTTCATTTCTTATGTAAGGCCCTTTTTTTTCCTTTTGTCCATCGTTTAATACCCTAGATCCATCTTTGCTATCTCAAACAAATTAATGAAGCTCATATTCTAGTTAGAGGGTAAAGACAACATATAGAGGTCCTATGTGGCATTTTAGTGCAAATTTCATGATGCTTGAGCTTGAGAAATGTTTTTAAATACCTAAGGCCCTAGATATCCTTCTTTGAGCACTATTTACACCCAAATAACCATCAACTATAGAAAAGAATTCATAATGTCTCTTTAAGAAACACTTATGTTGTATAGATCCCCCCAAAAAAGGATATGGTTTATAGGTATAAGTGTATTTCATGGTGATTGAGAGAAGTAAGATTAATTTAATGCCCTTTTACACTCCCATGATCCTCATTAGACCTTCATACATATTCTTGGTTCACAACTAACCTAGTAGTGGTTCCCATGTACTAATTTTTGAGGTTAGTAATACCATGCACAGTTCATATGTGTTGGTTTGAGGATTTTTCCACGGAATCCTAGGAAGTAAGGGTCGGGGATCGAGGCTCTTTTTTTCTTCCCCTAGTATGTTCAAGGACTCAAGACCCATCCAAAGTGCCCAAAATATCATAATGGAAGATGAATTCAAATCAAATGCCAAAGACACCCTAAAGAGGGATTGTGTCACGGTTTATAGGTTTCGTTCATAATTACTAATATAAAAAAGGTTCAATTAGAGAGGAAAGCTATTGTTTCCCTACTTACCACGTTTATCCCTCAACAACCATTTCCATTGCATAGAACCTACTCATTGCACGTATATCAACTCCGAAGTCCAAAAACCAGCTATAAAGGGAGGGATCCTCAAAATTTCAAAAACATCATAATGCACTTTTTTTCATTCACCGATGATTGTCAAGTATCAATGACCCATCCATGTTGCTTAGACATTATAATGGCATCCATATCCAACTCAAGTGTCAAAAACCCCTGTAGAGGTGTGACTCCATGCCATTTTACATAGCCCTTGATTATGAGAAGACTTGTGTAGTGCATAAAGGAATTTGTGTACCTTTCTTATGTTATTTAGAGACTAAGAACCATTCTCGGTCTTCAAAACCTAGATTCATTTTTCCCATATCCATTGAATAGAATAAAGATATCTTAGTGTGGAGGTTAGAGCTATGTTTAGCTATGTAAACATGTGTAATTGTATTTTAAATTTTTGGCATTTGATTTTATATTTTCCATTACACATTCACATGGAAAAAATAAGATTAAAAATTTCATATTACTTCATAACCCATATTGCAACTGAATATGAAGCAAACCCTACCACACGGCCTTGTCTCTATCAGAAACCTCTCACGGCGGGATTTCCTTTGCGCTGTCTTCTACCATAACCAATTTCATTATTGAACCAATTTCATTATTTGGCATTTCATCGGCACTTATATCCTCTATTCCAATATCAATGTTTAAATCAAGGGAAAATGATGATGGGCAGTGGTGGAGAAGTAAAAGGCATGGGATTGGGGGTGATGGCCGCCCTGCCTCTGCAGTTAACTCCCACTATTGCAATTTCCTCGGGAGACCACCTTGGAGGATCCAATAACAGTAGCCTTCTTACAAAAAATGGCAGTGGTGGTCTTAATAACAACCTCAAGAAGGATGATAGGATTCTTCAATGGGGATTCAATGAGACCAATGAATTCATTGCAATTAGGGCTGAGCTTGAGAAGAATTTCACTCTTCGAGGATGAAGGAGAAGGGTTTCAGGAGGAGCTCCGAGCAGTGCAAATGCAAGTGGAAGAACTTGGTAAATCGATACAAGGTATGTTTTGGTTTCTGTTAATTCGTCTATGTGTCTGTATGTATGTAGATTTATTCATTTTTTTTTGCTTGAAATTCATTTCAAAGCACTGGGAATTGACATGCTTCCATTCGGGAATAGTGCGAAATTTATGGCAGTTTGTATTAGATAGATGTAGGGCTCTTTATGTTCGCTGTTTGTGATTGGATCTCTATTGAAATCAATTCAAATCCATCGGGAATGTTCTGTTAGCATATGGGTATGCTAGTTAATCTTTGATATGCTGTACTGTGGATGTTAGTAATCTGATTTGTTACCATTGAATCTTTTATGTGGTTGTGCTTAAAATTGGTTTGGTTACTGTTTTTTTGGTTTTTTATTTAGGAAAGATCGGAATCGAGTTTAGGGCATTGGGTATGGAATATTACCATTTTGTCATGCCGATTTAGAATTCATGGCATGTTACCATTTGAGCATGCCAGTTTAGAATTCATGTCAATTTTAGGGTATTGGGAATGGCATGGTACTGTTTGGTCATGCTATTTTAGAATCCATGTCAATTTTAGTGTATTGGGAATGGCATGTTACCGTTTGGGCATGCCAGTTCAGAATCCACGTCAATTTCAGGGTATTGGTAATGGCATGTTACCATTTGGGCATGCCAGTTTAAAATCCATGACAATTTCTTATTGATGCGACTGTCTCAGTCCTTGCTTTTATGGATGTGTGTCTGCTTTAAAATCGTAATAACTACACTGGGAATGGTGTGTTAGAATTTGGGAATGGTGCGTTAGAATTTGGGTATGCCATGCATGGTCTTGGAAAACAAAGCCTCCAACTTTTTGAAGAAATGAAACGTTGTGGTTGTAATCTAGACCATATTACCTTCCTTGGTGTTCTGTCGTCATGTTGTCATGCAGGCTTAGTGAATGATGGCTGGCAGTACTTCGAGTCTACGAGTCAATATTATCGCATCACACCTACAATGGAGCACTATAGCTGCATGGTTGATCTGCTTGGCCATCCTGGGATCCTAGATGATGCTCAAGATTTTATCAAGAAAATTCCAGTTGAACCTAATGCTACCATATGAGGTTCTTTACTTGCTGCTTGCAGGGTCCATATTAATATAGATTTAGCAAAAAATATGGCAGAATGCCTTTTCAAGTTGGATCCTAACAATACTGCACCTTATGTGATGTTTTCAAACATCTATGCAGTGGTTGGCAAGTGGGACCATGTTAAAAAGTTGAGGAAAATGATGAAATATGGGAGAATAGAAAAAACGCCAGGGTGCAGTTGGATTGAGATCAATAAACATGTGCATGCTTTCTTGGTAGGAGAGAAAATCACACCCACAATCACAGAAGATTTATCCAGAGTTAGAGAAGCTGTCTAGTCAGATGGAGGTGGACTATGTACCTAACATAAGATTTGTGTTTAATAATGTTAAAGAGGTGCAGAAAGAATATATCCTTTGCCACCAACTATTGAAGCTAGAAATTACTTTTTGGCTTATCAATTCATAACAAGTAATTATGAGTAATTGTCTAATTTTCCAATTGTAACTTTCTTATTTATTTTGACAACACATTGATGCCACTATCTCTCTCTCCTTGTACATGTGGTAGTGCATTGTACCCATTTGTATTCGATAAATTGATTACTAATGAAGAGTGTACAGTTCGAAGATTCTCCTGTGCCTTCTTTTGTACTCTCTTGGCTTTTTGTTTTTCCACTTGTGTACACTTATCAATACAATCCTTGGAGGCTAAGACACATATCCATGTCATTAAGAATCTTATTTTGTTTAGCAAATGCCACTTCCGGCAAGTTCACTTCAAAGATTGCCACATTAGAAGTTGTTTTGAGGCATGCCGACCTTTTCTATAATTTCAAGGATTGATGGTGTTTTTGTGAGGATTTTCAGTGTTGTTGAGTGCAGCAACCTGGGTATATGGTCTTTACATATTGCATTGTCAGCCTTGCATTAATTACCAATGGTTAGATTTGGAGACACACTTTGGAAGAATATATATCCTTCTCCAATACATCGATGAAACCGTCATGCGGAGGAAGATGTCTCATCCAATGGTCAATCAAACATCGTGATGGAAAGATTGAAGAGGAACTTGCAAAATGAAACATTTCAAAGGTTTCTCCCTCCTATGAACGAATTCTCAGCCAATGATCAATAAAACACCATGATGGACATATTGAAAATGCATGAATATAAAGCTTTCTTGCATGGGAACATATACATATTCAGATACGGATTGCAGGATGGTTTGAAAAGTTGGGATCTAGATATGGGGATACATAGTCAAGAAAACCATATGTACAACAATAATACAACAAGAATATCTTTCAAAGTTACATAATATTCAACACGGGTAGTTTCCACCAGCACCACATTTTCATGGGGGTTTTAGGGTGTTTTTTTGGACATATTTGTAGATTCCATTGAACAAGAAAGGAAAAAAGTCGAGAATATGCAGAAAGTATGCAAAACCCCTTCAATGGAAGATAAAACAGCTCACAAACCTGCAAAAAATACCCACCTACAATAAAGCTAAGAATTTTGTCATACTTCATTATGCAGTTTGTGGTAATGGACCACATCAATTGCAAATTTTTAATTAACTAATTGATCTAGTAATGATTCTATATTATTAATCAAGTTGTCCTAGAAGTTTAACTTCACTTCTCTTCAACTTCACATGGTATGTGCTCCAAAATTAGCTAACTCCTATATTATTTTCCTCAGATTGTCTTGTTGTTTACATTTAATCAACCTGCTCCAATGGTTTTCTTCCTTAGAACTACTTGTCTTACTCCCCTGCAGGATGTAGTTATCATGGAGTCCAGCAACCAGTTATGGAGTGAATATAAAGGATGGATCCAATGAGCCTAAGTCTAGTTTTAAATTCAGTACTCAACGAAGAAGACTGATATCTCTATATTCATCGCGACCTTTCTTGAGTAGAGGATCTCGTTTACTCAAAAAATGAGGCTAAAAAGTTGAGTGGCATGTTTTATTTCTGTAAGAGGGACATGGCATTGATAGATCGGCAAAAATGTTTCCTAACATACATTGCTCAGTAATATAAAGTTGATAAGAGTGTATCATATGGGTTTCTATTTCTTTATAGATGAAGAAATTTAGAATCTAGATACGATTTTGAGTATCATTATTGACTACACAAAAATTAAGATGTTTTTTTCAACAATAACTTAAGCTTAAAGTCAGACAAAGGTCCTAGGGGACTCAATGCATACAATTTTGTTTGATATTTTGTCCTTGAAGGCATGCTTAATGGTAAAATTTATGTACTGTAGTGCCATGGTATTTTTGGTCTCTGTCAACTAAGAGTTAAATAGGAAGATAAAATCCCAAGACAAGCAACTAGGTTTTCAAGTCTCAGCTTTCAGATATGTTTTGGTTGTATTTGAAACATTTTCTACTAATTGATGTAGTCTAATTGCATTGCAAGAATTTCACCAAAGGACGGGAAAGTGCTTGGGTGGATCGTTCTTCACAAACTAAGGTAAATGTGTAATGTGTCAAAAGTTAAAACCATGAACCAGAAACATAAAAATCAGATGTCCAAATACAGATTGCTCCAATCTGCTCCTACAGCACATTTTCATGGCGGTTTTAGGGTGGTTTTTTTGACATATTTGAAGATGCCATTGAACAGGAAAGTAAAAAAGTCGAGAATATGCAGAAACTTTGCAAAACCCCTTCAATGGAAGATAAAACAGCTCACAAACCTGCAAAACATACCCACCTACAAGAAAGCTAAGAATTTTGTCATACTGCATTATGCAGTTTGTGGTAATAGACCACATCAATTGCAAATTTTTAATTAACTAATTGATCTAGTAATGATTCTATATTATTAATCAAGTTTTCCTAGAAGTTTAACTTCACTTCTCTTCAACTTCACATGGGATGTGCTCCAAAATTAGCTAACTCCTATATTATTTTCCTTAGATTATCCTGTTGTTTACATTTTAATCAACCTGCTCTTATGGTTTTCTTCCTTAGAACTACTTGTCTTAGTCCCCTGCAGGATGTAGTTATCATGGAGTCCAGCAGCCAGTTATGGAGTGAATAGAAAGGATGGATCCAATGAGCCTAAGTCTAGTTTTAAATTCAGTACTCAACGAAGAAGACTGATATCTCTATATTCAGCATGACCTTTCTTGAGTAGAGGATCTCGTGTACTCAAAAAATGAAGTTAGCAGTTGAGTGGCATGTTTTATTTCTGTAACAAGTACATGGCATTGATATATCAGCAAAAATGTTTCCTAACATACATTGCTCAGTAATATAAACCTGATAAGAGTGTATCATATGGGTTTCTGTGTCTTTATAGATGAAGAAATTTAGAATCTAGATACGATTTTGAGTATCATTATTGACTACACAAAAACAATAACTTAAGCTTAAAGTCAGACAAAGGTCTTAGGGGACTCAATGCATACAATTTTGTTTGATATTTTGTCCTTGAAGGCATGCTTAATGGTAAAATTTATGTACTGCAGTGCCATGGTATTTTTGGTCTCTGTCAACTAAGAGTTAAATAGGAAGATAAAATCCCAAGATAAGCAACTAGGTTTTCAAGTCTCAGCTTTAAGATATGTTTTGGTTGTATTTGAAACATTTTCTACTAAATGATGCAGTCTGATTGCATTGCAAGAATTTCACCAAAGGACGGGAAAGTGCTTGGGTGGATCGTTCTTCACAAACTAAGGTAAATGTGTAATGTGTCAAAAGTTAAAACAATGAACCAGAAACATAAAAAATCAAATGTCCAAATACAGATTGCTCCAATCTGCTCCTACAAACTCAAAATATAGACTTCTCAGATTTGTGTGTTTTATAGGGGGCTGTGTTATTTTATAGGAAAATGTTAGAGTATTTGGGTCTAATGCTTTGCCTTATTTTATTGTTTATTTATGTTTTTGTTGTGTGATTTTTCTTTCAATATCTTTTTTCTTAAAAGGATCTTCCTGGTTCCAGCTTAACATTTACCTCAGGACAGAAATGGTTCCCTAGTGGACCTTTCCACATTCAAAATTGGAAATGGATCCCATGAAGAGCCATTGGCATTTCAAACTAGAAATGGATCCCAAGCAGACCCTTTCACATTTCAAATCAGAAATGGATCCTAAGCGAATCTAGGACTTCATATTTTATTACTGTGAAGCCCCTCTACTTGTTGTATTTTTTCCTTATTCACCATTACTGTGAAGCCCCTCTTTCTTTTACTACTGGCCCCTACATTTACGCACCTTCATAAAGGTGTTCAATCAATACCCATCTTCAACAATTTTCAATTTCATTTATACATCATTATATAATTATGCTATTTTAGGCCATCACGTTTTCCAACTTGGGTGTAAGGTGTAGTAACAGTTATGCTCTTTTAGGCCAAACTCCATTGAAAAATGCAAAGAGCTATAAAGGAAAAATGATTTTGCAGATATTCAAGTGGACACAAGTATGAGTCTCTGACATAGATACACTGAACAAGGAAAAGGCACAAACTTGTATAGTTAGCACACATGGGTGCAAAATATAGGTCTTTTTTCTTCGTGGGCACCACTTGTGGTTGAAGTTAGCACACATGGGTGCATATCTCAAGCTATCTGTAAGTTTGTGCCAGCGAAACAAAGCGTTGCATATCTTCTCCGATGCCATGATGTTTAGTTGGCTATTACATTTCTAGAAAATGTGTATTATTTCATTCCATCCATAATTTTCAAATATTTCTCCCATCACTGCCTATCATGGATTCATGACCTCCTCTTGTCAATGGCATGTTGTTTGGCATCTCTTTCTACCTCGGGTGTGAAGCATCTCTTTCTGGCCGGCATGGACTTGATTTGGGCATTGCAAGTCATCTTTGATCTTCTGTTTATAGCTTTCAAAGCTATTTTTGAATCTTTTTATATTATTCCTCAACTCTTCTTTAAGTATTCTAAATATTTTACCTTAGAAATTCAAAATTATACACTTTCAAAAAATTGTCTGAAAAATAAATCCAAACTCGCCTGCTCCCTCCTTATTTGTTGGGACTAAATTTGTGGCTTTTCAATGTTCACACAGTCATAGGTTCTAGGCTGGTATCACTCTGATATCATGTAGGTTTGTGGAAGACCTACATAGACAATAAGAGAGAGAGAGGGAGAGGATACTTCTATTATTGTTTGAGCAATGTTCATATTGTACATCTTTATTCATGTGTGGTAGTTAGACAGTACTGGACTTGAACAAACTTTGTAACAACTAAAATAGAGAGAAGATACTTTTATTATTGTTATATAATGTTTATATTGTACACTCCTTTATTTGTATGTGTGGTAGTTAGACACTATCAGACTTGGAAAAACTAACTCCAAACACTAACTTGAACATTAACATTACGCCACTAACATTTCATTGTGCCTGTTCTTTTTCCTACTATTGTTTGCTAAATGCGTCCAAAGATATAACATTTGATGGGAAAGCCAAGAGCTATGGGTAATAAGTTAAAATCAGGTTCATAACAATCATGGAATGTATCTTTTATTTTTTGGAAAATTTTAAAGGGGTGTTTTATTAGTATAGCAGCATAACACATTTGGGCCAATGCTATTTAATTCCATGTTTTTGACTGGAGAGATTCTATGTCTGTCTGTCCTATTATCTATACATGTTTTTTTTCCTTCTAATATGCCTTTCTGTATGAGGAGATTACAAGCTTTTACTTTTGAATGGCCTCTGATGCATTTCACCATAAGACCTCTACTGTGATGCCATCTCTGTCTTTGTCAACGACAACATTCTTGAGGCCTCGAATTTAATGAGACAATAGCTCATCAGCACGTCACAGTGTTTGAATGCATATGTAAAGGTCAAGCCTCTGAGGGAGAAGAGGATCCTAATTGTCTATAATCCATCCCATGTCTCATTACAATCCACTGAAGACTAATCTGCATATGGATGTGGGAAGTTAACAAACCGGCTTGCAAGATTGATAAAAGTAGCATCCAGTTTGAACAAAATGATTCGACTTCCTAGTCAGTTTGTCAAAACACTGATATGGCTGCAACTGGGAATCGAATCTTGAAAGGAAAGCTTTAATTAAGAGAATTTCTAGCTACTGTTGGAACCACATCAATTAGGCTCTGGTTCAATGCTCTGATTTGTCAAAGAAATGATGCAGCTGAAATTGAACATCCAATCTTAAAAGAAAAGATTCAATCCATAAGGTTTCTAGTTCTGCTTAGAATCAAAGAAAAGACCTGTAAATGTTGTCAGCCATCTTTGGTCACTTATGAAACTTGCCATATGCTTTGTCACCCATTATCTTGGATAGCCAATTTGCAAGAATATGATTTAGGTTGCTAAGGCAACTCCTCATCCGCAGAAAATTTACATGCCCTAATAAATTGCAGCACCTTTAAAGATTGCAACAATCTTACACCTCTTTTTCTTAGGTTCACCAGGATTAAATGAAGATAGCCTCGCTCACTTACCCTAGCAAGAGGAAACAAGTAGATATTTCAAGGCGGTAACCTATATTGGAAGGGATAAAGTTTGCACTACTTGTTCATAGCAAGTGCCGATTATGTTGTATATATATATATATTTTCTTGTGCAAAATCAACATATATTTATCCTTAGGCAACGTGTACCATTAGGTACCATAGGAAGGAGTGTTATATGTTTTTTTTAAAAGAACTAATGGTAGTTGCATACAATATTAAAGATTTAGAACATGTAGCATGAAGGTAGATTAGATGTAGTAGGCGTCATTAGGAAGGAGAGGTATGTGTTTATTTTTAAAGTACTAATGGTAGTTCCATTCAAGGGGGTAACATATATTGGAAAGGATAAAGTTTGCACTACTTGTTCATTGCAAGTGCCGATTATGTTGTATATATTAATTTTTCTTGTGCAAAATCAACATATATTTATCCTTAGGCAACATGTACCATTAGGTACCATAGGAAGGAGTGTTATGTGTTTTTTTTAAAGAACTAATGGTAGTTGCATACAATATTAAAGATTTAGAACATGGAGCATGAATGTAGATTAGATGTAGTAGGCATCATTAGGAAGGAGAGGTATGTTGGGAAATAGGGCATACCCGAGTTTAATCTTATTGTGTCGCACCAACAAAAGACCCAGAGTGTTGGCCCTTTCGGCAACAACCTGCGTGCAGGTTGCAGTCTCACCCGAAACAGCTATGGGGTGCCGCAGAATCAGGTTTCTGCAAGCAAAGAGGGGAATTACTGTACCTTAGCCTTGAATAAACTTATCTATCAGTAATCACAAGGTTTTACCATTTATTCTCATGTATGTTCGTAGATAGATAGATAATCATGACTTGCTTAACCCACTACAGGGAATTCACAGCGAAGCTTATTATTTAGCAGTGATCTATATTATCAAATGTATTCTTATTAATGCATAAAAGATAATAGAAATAGAAAACAACACAAGAAACCACAACACCGAATATAACGTGGTTCACCCCCAGTGTAGGGGCTACGTCCACCAAACTGCGTTTTATTCAACTTGCTACAAAACCGCAGTTTGATCTGCGCACTCAGCTGCAGATTTCTTCAGTCCTTAAAGCTGCGCACATAGCAGCAGGCATCTGCGCACACATCTACAGATCTTTCCTTAATCCTTCTTACAAAAACCCTCTACGCACACAGCTGCAGAGGTCGTCCACGCACACAGCTGGGACTTAACCTTCTTTACAAAATCAACCTTAAACTTGCCTTAATCTTCCTTACATCATAAAACCTAACCTATCTTCTTTACATAAGCGCTTATTTATACTACGCATTTTTACAAAACCATGGTCTTAAACCATGGGCACCCA
>LPNX010209732.1:129347-153907 GCA_001517045.1 Pseudotsuga menziesii | reverse complement strand
CGATTTGATTGAAATCAGTCAGATCTGAAGCAGATTGACTGGATCTGACAAATCCTTGACTGAAGGAGGGGATCAAATCAGATCCAAAGTTGATCTACAGCTGTCTTCATGGGGAATTGTGCCCTCTCTCTCTCCTCCACGCGTGTGGACTCTCCTGGATGCTCTGTGGACTGAGGTGTCAATGTATGGGTTGATGTGTCAGCTCAATCAAGCCCCCGGTTGACAAGTAGGCTCAGTTCAGCTTCAGTTCTGCATTGATGAACTCTCCATCAGTTGATTTCACTAGATTCCATGAGGAATTGCGCCCCCCCTGGGCTGGATGCCCTGTAATTTGTATATATCCTGGCTGAGGCTCCCTCTTCCAAGCTAGTTAGAGCTGGACTGAAGGGATTGCCATTGTAACTCTGTATTTGATCATCATTTGTGAATAAAGAAGCTTTGGAGGCTACACTGTGTAGTGCATGTGTATGTGTGGATTCTCAGTGTTATGCTGCTGATGTGGTAGCTGCAATTTCTTGCCAAATTCTGTGTTGCTTCTGTGTTATGGCTTCAAGGATTTAGCTGAATCTAGTAAGGGTGTAAACTAGGAAAGCTAGATTGCTTGATCTTGTTTATCCATATGATGTATGCTCAAAAATTTCAGTTATATGCTTAAATAAAGTTATTTTGGCATGATCTTTCATTTTTGTTGCTTTATACATCTATATCCAGATCTCACGAGGTGTGTGCAGGCTTGTGTTATTTAGTTGCAGGTTCCTGATTGGATGAAGGTGTGGATCTAGATTGACGACATTCCTATCCAATAAGCTCAAGACTCTGTCCCTCAGCACTCCACAAAAAGGCCTCCTTTCAGCTTGCTCCATTCAAGCAACGATCCGACCTTCTCTCCTCTTCTTCTCATTTCTACAAAAAATCAACATTTTTACCCGGTTACTCTGTTCGTAGCTTTGATTTTGCTTAAGATCTATCATATTAAAAGTAATTCCAACATAGATCTATCTTACCAAAGCCTATAGTCTAGATCTTGCACTTAAAAAAGTTTCATAAGCATTCTAGATCTAGTTTTAGGGAAATCGTCTTTTTGCATGAAAATTTAAAAACTTGTAGATCGCATGCATTAGATTTCCTTTTGCTGTTATAAAATTTAATATTCTGCAATATCAATGCATATTTCATTGGCTGCACAAACAGCAAGCTAAGATCCCAAGGAAAGCTTGCTTTCCTTGGTTCCTTTTTCACCTATTTAGCTAGTTTTAATTTCATCTTTTTGAGATAAGGTACGCTGATCCAAAGGTACTCTTAAAGTGCTTTTGGGCGTATGTTATTCTAACATGCTCGCTCTCTTTTAGCAGGTCTGACAGAAAAGAAAGGAAGCCGCTGTCCGAAGTGGCCTCAGGAGCGTTCAAATCCCCCCAGGGGTCTCCCTTTTCACTAAAATCTTAAAATTTTCGCAAAGTTGTAAGATCTTGGTTTCAGCCTGTATAAGGACCAAGAAGTTTCTAATATTTCAGTTCGTTGATATTGTAACCAATAATAAATAAAATTATTTTTGGAATAGGCTCTTTCGAGCCCATTCCCCATCCCCCCTGGGGGGATTTGCGTCGATGTCATTTTCATCGCTTTCTGCTTATTTCTTTTTTTAAACTAGCATTGATCTAATTTGCAGGGTATTATACTTGATTTTAGTATTAATTTCATATTCCACTTTTGTTTTTCAAAGTAATCATAACACTTACCCCACGATTTCCCGATTGACCCGAAAGGGGTAAGAGATTCGTGGTAGGACTAATTAGAAAACCAGAATTGTGTATTTGTTTTATTTTTCATCTTTTATTTATCAGCAATTTTAAAATTAACCCCTCCTCGATTCCCCGATTGAGATCCACTTGGATCGAAAGAGGTTCCTAAAGGGTTTTTCTTTTAAACAAGAACACTCAGTTTAAAACTTACTAAAATTGACAAGACTCCAGTGTGTATGCTCTGCACTTGGCTGCGGTTCGTCCGATCAGTCAAGCTGTATCAAAAGCACTTGGGTGACTAGTATAATTAGGACTCACTCTCCCCAATTGACAAACCATCAGGTGAAAATCCAACACCTAGATCAAACCTTTACGGTGACAAAATACCCAAAGGAACCGAGAACTTCTGAAAAGTGACCTCGGGGCGCCGATCTCTGTCACACCCTAACGGGTGCGTTACGAACAATAGCCCCAAAGACTCCATTTCAGCCCACATATTCCTTGCGGGTAGCCGTGAAGGTTTAGTTTTGGACATACTCCAAGTACTCTCGGGTATATCTGGAGTCCCCCCTTAGCCTAATTTTAATCAACTCACACTTCAAATTTTACTTAAAACATACCAAGAGGCAATCGCAAAACATTCACTCCAAGCACATGCAAGCATATTGATTCTATTTTTGACTCCATTCTAAGGCACTGGTTATTTTCTTGTTTTATATATACATTGTGTCTCAGCATTGTGCTTTCGTGTATTTATTTTCATATCTTGCCATCTTTGATTATCTACAGTTAAATTGCAAACTCCTAAGCAACTCAATCAGTATAACATCACAACACTAAGTAATTATCCTTAGTAACTTAATAGGGTCTACCCCCTTGGCTTCGTTAGGAGTTGAGCCTAAACGGAGGAGTCAAGAACAAGGTGACAGCCTTGACTCGAGACTTGCCCCCAACAAGGACACACTGAGTGGCTTGAAGATTTCTGCCACGTGACCCAGGTGTGTGAAAGGCGGCAACAGTGTCCACAAACTTTGCTGAAACTAGGCGGCCGATATCTGCATTGATCTTAAAATCACAGCAAGATATAATCGTAAAGTAGAGATTCTGGTCGGAGTGTCCACAAACTTTGCTGAAACTAGGCAGCCGATATCTGCATTGATCTTAAAATCACAGAAAGATAATCACTTCACGAACTGGTCTAAATGTTCTACTGGCATTATTGTATCAATAAGATACAATACTGATTATGTTCTACTCACATAATCAGTATCGCATAACAAGCATACACAATGCATTGGATAAGGCACTGACTAATTACAATTTACAATAGAAGGCATAACGAGTCACAAAATCATGTGTAGATTCTACCAAGGCACCTCCCTCACAAACCTTCCAAGTACTAAATCAAAGCCAGTTAAAAATGAGGAGGATAAGTATTTACATCCTTTGCCCCTTACAACCATTGGGCCACTTATAGTTTCAATTATCAGCTACAAGGTATCACTCAAGAGAGTATGCTGATTGTCATTTAAGTTTTTAACATCTCAACCCACACCTTTAGATACCATTGCACTATATATGTGGATTCATAACCAACCCACAGACACCATTCAAATTTCATATTCATTAATCTAGATTAACATTGGATGATACAGAACATTAGACTTAATCCTAAAATCAGGAGATAGGTTTATAAAATTGATGCACTTACCCTGTCATTTCATCACAGATGATCACAGCAATTATAAAGAAACTAAAATACAATAATCTATTTTTTGAACATACCTTGCTATGTTATCCGAATGAGGAGAATCCTTAGTTGAACATGTTTCTGTAGATAAACTTGGCTGTAGATGTTCCTCCATCTCAGGCTTTGGCAACATATAAACTAAAGAAGCCAATAGAGGATCTGAAGCTGCATTGGAGGAAGTACCACCTGAACGAGAGAAAGCTCCCCCAAGAAGAGAATGCAGCTGTACTTCCCGCAGATCTTTCCCCAGAAAAGAGAGTGTAGAATTAGGCGGCATACCTCCTTTACGAAATCGTCTCCTCCGCTGCACGTGCATTGTAATTAAGGGGCAAACGGAAGAACTCGCTTAAATGCAACTCTTGGAATTGACCACAATTCTAACAGCAACAATGAACAATATCAAACTGCCTCTACCATACAAGGTCTAACAAAAATGAACATAAAAATTATGTCTGCATGCGAAAGATCTAACACAACTTTACTACCTATTTAGAAATTTGGATTGCAATAACAAAAAGGAGAAATAGGATCCTCCAATGTAATGTTTCCAAATAAGACATTAGAAATACTACTCAATCACTTCCAGTAAGAAAAATAAAACTTTTGGACAATGGAAGAGAGGATATCTTGAACAAATGACCATGCTGAAGAGTAATATGCCCAACCATGTCTCTCCCAACTTTGGTTGCACAGACAGGACATGCCTGCAAAATGAATAAATAGTTGGTTAAGACCTGTTATTAGTAATTGATCATTGAGAAACATAGGAAAGAACAGATGATTAATAGATATCATACTTATTGCACATAACGAATGCAAAACATTCTTATTATTGCAAAATATAGAATGAGAATTTACTGGAGAACAGGATGTAAATTACCTTGAATTGTGACATACCCATAATGGATGAAAACAATAAATAAATACTCAGGCTCAACATTGTGGTTCTAACATAACCACATAACTAGTGTATAATTTAACAATGCTAAAAGAAATGTATGGCTGGCAAGAACAGCAAGATTTTGAACTGTTGCTTGGTTTGCCTGAAAAGCCTTTAATAACCCACAATTTAATAAACAAATGATTAGAAGGGATCAGTTGAAATGAAGTTAAAATTGAGCTGGATGACTTTTTTGGAATTGTCTTAGCTTTAAATATGATAACCTTATGCCTAACTGCATAGGTAATTTTTAATTTTATACTCTATCTCAGAGGAATCTGGTTAGCAGATGGACACTAGTTACTACATGAAGCATATGCTCTAAATATTCCACTATTTATGAAAATACATAGTCAGAAATATAGTGAAATCTGGAATTTTGAAAATAAGATCTGTACAAGTCCCAAAAAAAATGGAACCACTGGATATAGCAATGGTTTTCCCCTTGCACCTTCAACTTTGAAAATAAGATCTGTACAAGTCTCAAAAGATGGAACCACTGGATATAGCAATGGTTTCCCCCTTGTACCTTCCGTGTATAAACTAAACACAAATACATTTTTCTTCTTTTAAAGAAAAACAACATTCTAAGATACAAGTTAACACAATAATAGCCCCAAGGGTTTACTCGATTGGTAGATGATCTTGTGTGCAAGTTCACAGAGGTCTCAAGATCAAATCCCATCGAGTCCCTTGGATTTACCAGTGGGTATTTCCTCTGGTGGTTCCATCCAGAATACCTGGGGAGAGGGAGGAAATCCACAGGGGGCTGCAAGGTACTGGCATCCTCACTTGGAATGCTTAATACACAGGTGAGTGAGAAACTATATTTCTCATACAAAAAAGTGAACACAATAAATGCAGTAAAAGACTGCTATATGTATGATACAATAGTTCAATGACAAACAATATTGTAACATATATAAATGATTATTAATATACATTGATTGATCATACCAAAAGATATTAATAACAAGTCACCCCTTCTTAAAATGATTTTACCTCAAACAATGAAAAACTGATCTTGTACAACATTTGCAGTCAAAGACTGCTACATGTAAGATACAATAGTTCAATGACAAACAATATTGTAATATATATCAATGATTATTAATATACATTGATTGATCATGCCATAATATATATAACAAGTCGCCCCTTCTTAAAATGATTTGACCTCAAAACAATGAAAGACTGATCTTGTACAACATTTGATCATCAATATCTATTAGTTCGTTACAGCTTAAGGTGCATAATATAATTGACATCAAACTTGTTTATTTTCTTGAATGAATTACACAGATTGATATCACTGAAGCATTTGCTCTCTAAGGAGAATTTTAAAGATTTGAACCAGGATACTCAAAAAGTCACTTTTTCAGACCAGAAAAATAATTCTGTAACGCCTTATGAGAAAGAGATTCAAAGGCAATTCCTGAAAGTTCATTTAAATGTTTTTAAATGTAAATCCAACATGTCCAAATATCTTTTCAGTGCATGAAACCCTCTTATAATTCTATAACAAACTGTTTCTTTATCATGTTTCCTTTCTTAACATTAAAATTAATGGCCTAAGATTTATGTTACAAATTAGCTCGTGTGTTTCCTCTTTTCTGTGCAAGAAAACCTCATAATTTCTATAACCTAAATATTTTTGCATTCTCTTTTCGACATCCAAAACCAATGATCGAAAATTTTACAAGTCAGCACCCATATACTTCCTTTGCTACAGATTCACTGAACAACTAATGGCCAAAAATCCATGTGAGGAACAATTGTTAGCATGTCGGCAGACATTCCCTGTGAGAAACAACCTTATTAAAAAATATCAATCTTGCCAGCCGGCATGAAGAATCATTGGAAATTATTTCAAAAGAAGTAGAAGAGACCGAATTGAATTGCACAAGGGAACAGGGGCACTATGCCAGTCAGTGGCCCAAGAAGAACAAAGGGATAAATTAGCATCATAAGCAGTTTGCAAGGAGTCCAGAAGCGTCAGACAGAATAAATGAGTTGTACACAGCTGAAACTGCTTTCTCTATGGTTTCATACCTTTGAACTAATAACACGTGACATCTGGTGTTGGTTGGTATGCGGACAGTGCAGCGACGAGATATATGACTTTCAAGATCTTCAGCAAATTTCAAGAACAAGTTATTGGCCTACAAGTAGAGTTGGGTAACAATGACTCAATGCCACATATCCAGTAACTGGAATGGGCTCCATCTCTTCGAGGAAGCCTTCAGAGGATGTTCTCAAGTTACATGAAGCTCTGTTTGTATCTATCTTGATGAAGAACCTTCTTCCTATTTCAGCTATCACAGATATGAAGTGTCTATATGAGGTTGATGATCAGCAATGCATTATCAAAGATTGTGGTCTAGTTTTGACCAAAGGAGTGTGAGGAGGCCTTGAAAGGATACTTGATGATACAATGAAGCATGATAGTTTAGTCCATGACAGTGACAACTTGTTCAAATTGTGGCACAAACGCTTTGCATATGTGCAGGGATTGCCAGACTTCAAGAACAAGAAGACCAAAGTGTGCAAGGGTTGTACATTGGCAAGCATTCAAATACTGCTTTTCCAAGCAGTGAGCATAGATCAAGAGAGATTTTGGATTGATACTTTCAAGTGTAGGGGGTCCTATGTCGTCTTCATTATTGACAAGTAGTTTGTATGACATTTTGGATTTGATACTTTCAAGTGTGGGGGGTCCTATGTCGTCTTCATTATTGACAAGTAGTTTGTATTATGTTTCCTTCACTGATGATTCCTTTCACAAACTAATGAATATAAAATATATAAATAAACATTACCTGATAATTAACTAATAATAATAATAATAACGTTAATTAAATAAACTAAGGACCATAACCGTTCCCCTTCTTGAGTAGTCAATGCATATAAGTATACTATCACAAAGCTCGTTGTATCATCTCAATTATTCAATTATCAATTATATTAATTAAAAGCTATATAGACTTCAACTATTTATCCTTATGTTGGATATCTTCTCGTAATCCTAGGCCACTTCCACTATGTCAAATCCATTGCATTATTAACCAACAAAATGTTGATTAAGTTGTCATTGATGCCAACATTGTATAGTCAGTGATACCAACATGTCTTGGTGCCTCTTGAGGAGCCCCTAAGGGTTAAGTAAGTGTCAATGTCCAAGGAGACCTTTTGATCTTGTCCAAGCCCAAGTTTGAAGCCCTTGGAGCCCTTGGGACAATGGCAAAAGCCCTGAACACCCTGTAGAGTGTTTAAGTACCCCAAAGATGTTTTACGGTTCCCCATTTGTTTCTTTGGTTCCCAATACCACAACTTATGCCTCAATACCCTACAAAAGTGTCCTTGGTGGGTTGAAGAAGTTGCAAGAGTCCAAATGACCCTTTCAGTGGTCATTTGTGTTTTATTGAGGTCATGGTACCCCAGAAGAAGGCCTAGCAACCCCACAAGTCATGTCATGATGGATCTTGACCCTTGAAGGTCTCCTGGTGTGGTTGAGGTGGTTGAAGAAGAAGCCCATGAATCACCTTGCTTGATGAAGATGCCCTGAAGAAGCCCTTGGGCCCACATTTGATGGCTTAATGATCCTTGTCCCCTTAAAGGTGATGATGTGGTCATTAATGACTTGATGAAGACTTGGAACCCTTAGTGAAGATCTTAATGCCCGTGTAGCCCTTGTTGGGATCATGGAACCCTTGGAGATGGTCATTATGCATGAGAAGGTCTGGCACCCACATAAATGGCGGCATGATGACCCTTGGACACTATATGAGTCCAGCACTAGGGGGACTCAACCTAGAGTTGAGTGATCATTCTATTGAATGATGATATCTGGTCCGAGACCACGATATGGACCCAGTCCAGCACAAGGGGGACTCAATCTTGAGTTGAGTGACCATTATGTTGAATGGTGACATCTGATCCGATACCAAGATGTGGAACCAGTCTAGCACTGGTAGACTCAGCCTAGATCTGAGTAGCCATTCTTTTGAATGGAGGCACTTGGTCAGTTACTAGGAATTCATCTAGTCCTGGACTAGGGACTCGACCCGAGGTTGAGGGCCATTCTTCGAGAGAATGGAAGCGCTTGGTTCGTTACCAAGTATTTGACCTAGTGTCAAATTATGCAGCCTATGGCTAAGGCACCTGGTCTATTACCAGGAAGACACTATAAGCCCTAGACCGGGTCTAGGCATGTGTGACACTCTGACCCTTGATCAACGGGCTTTGCGATCTTCTCCAAGGCTTAGCTACCCTTGGTTAAGACACCTTAGTACACGATCTTGGTGTCACACTGAGTGTGAGATAAAAGCATTAGTAATTCTCTCTGTTTATGATGATGTACTTTGAGTGGTGATGAAAGACCACCTTGACCACATGTGTTGACCATAGGGGCACTTGAAGAAAGCTAAAGCAAAAGTCAAAAATACATAAAGACCCTTACAGGTGACTCAAAGGATATAAAAGAAGATAAATCCATTTCATTATCACACACACTTGCAAAAAGACCTTTAGTACCAGTAAGGTGTAAAAGTGAAAGTGCAAAAAGACCTTTAGTACCACTAAAGGCAAAAGTCAAAATTAGAAAAGAATAAAATATTAATATTTTGATCTTTCTAATTTTGGTCCACTTACAGGTAACTCAAAGGATAAAAAAGAAGATAAATCCATTTCATTATCACACAGGTACAGCTGCTCCATGAGAAGAATTAGCTGAAGGAAAGAAAAGGCTCGTGTATGCCCTAGCATGCATGAGTCTAGCTAGGGCATTCACATTTGTTCTTGGCTAAAACCCTAGACTAGGGTTTCAACATC
This sequence comes from Pseudotsuga menziesii, assembly GCA_001517045.1. NCBI lineage: Eukaryota > Viridiplantae > Streptophyta > Pinopsida > Pinales > Pinaceae > Pseudotsuga > Pseudotsuga menziesii. The sequence goes on along the minus strand of LPNX010209732.1, from coordinate 144,648 downwards.
AGTTTTGTAGCATCTTTATGCCTTAAGGTTTTACCCTAAGTCTACCAGCTGAGCATCTACCTCACGGCTCCTTCACCATCTTCATGGACTGTTGTTTTTCTCTCTCGAGCAGCCCTCCATCTACCACCGGGCAACCTCCTCTTCTCTCGGACAAATCCAAGCAGGGCTCTTTCTCCCTCGGGCAAGCTTACCAACACTCCAAGCAGCCCCTTTAGGGCTCGACCCTCTCTATCAGCATCCAGGCAGCCAATAGGCAAGCCCAGGTGGGCTGTCGATCTGCACCAAATCTGTGGGCAGCCAACAGGCTGGCCCGTAAGGGCTGCCAGAACTACTACCCACCCTCGAGCAGCCTACAGGCATACTCATAGGGTCACGGGTAGCTACCAAAAGACCCGTAAGGGTTGTTAGGGTTTGTACAGACCCACGGGATACCCAACAAACAGCCCGTAAGGGGTGTTGTGCATACAGTAGGCCCTTCTGGCAGACCAACAGGCCCTCCGGGCAGAGTTGCAGTAGATAGGGCAGCTCGGGTAGGTCTCGCAGAGGTTCAGGCATATCAAACAGGCATCCAAGCAGCTTGACATGGCTCGGGCAGACTAAGCAAATTTTAGCCAACAATCTGGGCAGGTCAAAGGAAGATTCGAGCAGCCTAATAAAGCATCCAGGCAACGGTAAAACTTTTGGGCATATTTGGGCAGACAAGTACAAATCTGGGCAACAGAATATAAATTAGGGTAGCAAGCCCTAATTTGTTGAAAGCCCTAATTGGGCATCTCTGTGTAATTGTTTTATCTTCTATCATTGTGGATCTAACCCAATTAGGGTTTGTGGAATTACTAAAAAACTCAGTCATCTCATTTACGAGATGAATTACTAATGCTTTTGGGCTTTGTCCTTTAAAGGTTTCCCCATGTGAAAATTCCTGTGTTCAATGTGTTGATATGATTGATGTTGTTTACTGCACTAATCATTTGTTTAAGTTAGTCTGCAAAATTTTTTAAGTATTCGTGCTAATGCTAAAATTCAACACTTAGTATGTGAGCCTATATATTGGTATATATCTTTGAAGTCATTGAATATGTTATGGAGGCTATGGTGATGGTTATCTTGGAATATATCTTGATGTGATCTTGATATAGATCTTGATGATTATCTTGGATATTGTTGGCATAGATTTTAGTGTTTATCTTCATTGTTGTATAGTGTAGTATTGAATGAGAAGTTGGCATGTAAGTAATATATCTTGTGAGTGATTTCTTTGATCAACCTAAGTGTTTTCTTTGAAAACTAGGTTGACAAGTGTTGATCATCGTGTCTTTGACCTAAGTGGAGCTGGATTGTTATTGACTGTTAATGACAACCTTTGACAGTATTGTAAGTGACTATTTGCTTGATATTTGTTTTGATGACTTGATTTGAGTGGAGTGATAAATCCTTTTGTGTCTAAGAGTTTATGAGATTGACTGAGTTTGGCATAGCTGGTTAAGTCTTTTATCTTCTTGGTTGAGTTTAGTTGGTTGAGGTTTGTCATGTTTAACTATCAAGTCTTCCTTGACTATGTTTGAGGTTGGTTGTGGTGTCATTAAGTTGAGTGTTATTGGACAAAGTTTGGTTAACAGTATCTGAAGTCTCCTGGTTGCTAAAATGTGTCTCTTACTTGATGAACTAGGCCAAGTAAGAAGGGTTGGTTGACCATCTTCTTATTTGAAGTTGGTTGGTTGATGTTGTCTGTCAAGCTTTGCTTGACTAAGGTGTTTGTTGAGTCTTGAGGATTGGTTATGGTGTCACTGAGGTGAGTAAGATTGGGTGAGAAAAGTCATGGTCATCTTGTAATTGTACTATCCTAACCCTATCTTGACCAAGCAAGAAAGTAGGTTTCCTATAGAGCAGTTGTGGTCAGGTATTTGAGCAGTTACATATTTGATTTGGCACAAGTTCAATTGAGCAAGATTGGCTCAGGTTCTCTTATGTGCAGATGGTCTGACTCAAACTAGTTGAGTTGTATGAGCAATTGGTTTGACTCGGGTGGAATGATTTTGGTGTGTAGACTCAGATTGACTGAGTCGAATGATTGATTGGTACAGCGTGAATGGACAGGTTATTGGTTCAGGTGTGTTGCAGTGATCAGTTGATGAGTAGTGATCTGACAATGAGCAGTGTGATATGAAGTAATTTGATAAACAATCATAAAAACTTATATAGGACTTTTATCAAACACTTGGCTGCAAATATGATTTATAACTTGTCTGAACTAACAATTCATAAGATGAATTTATCTGATTGTTTTAAGTATAAACACCAATGCACTCAACTTCAATCTGAAGATAAATGTGACAACACAGAAATTTAGGGTCAAGCCCAGGGCAAAACCTCACTAGAGGAAAACCCAAAGAAAGAATTTTATTTATGAGAAAAATCAGAAATTCAACAACTTAGAATCTCGTAAGCATCAAAATAATTTCAGAAACCCTCTTCTGTAAATCTACATTAAAGAATGTGCCAAAAAAATACTCACCGTCAACCCACACATGCAAACTGTACACAGCAGCTTTCTCGAGATTCGTGCCAAGTACGGACTGTATAGATTCTGCCCAACATTAAATGCAGAAATTCTGTCCCAAAATTTGTGCCTACAACTTGCCTCGGTTTCTGTGCATGTACGGTCTGCACAGCAGCTTTCTCGAGATTCGTGCCAAGTATGGACTGTACAGATTCTGCCCAACATTAAATGCAGAAATTCTGTCCCAAAATTCGTGCCTGCAACTTGCCTCGGTTTCTGTGCATGTACGATCTGCAATAATGACTGTACAGATTCTAGTTGTACAGTCCAATGATGCTACAAATGTCTTGGGAATTGTGCCTTCAGTTTGATGATCAGTCTCTCTCATAAATCAAAAATTTCCTCTCAAGAAATTTATTTCTCTCTCTCTTGTCTTCTTCTTCTTCTGACGTGATATCTCTCTTTTCCCTAGACATTCTTTTATACTTTATTTCACCCAAACTAACCCTAACTAACTCAACCAACATAATCAAAAGATGAGATTAGCTTTATCTGAGGGCCCTCATTTAATGCACATATTCACTTTATTAAATACATTAAATGCACTTTTTGGGTCCCACAACTTAAAGTCACTTTAAGTTTATAAAGTACAAAAGTCACTTTAATAATATAAAACACACTTTACATTAAAAAGTCCACTAGGAAAAATACAACTTATGTCCCCCCATTGTGACATCAAAATCATGGGGAAGGACCAACTGAGTTATAAAAAACTAACACTCCCTCTTAACGAGGGAGGTCCTTCCGACAATGTCAGTATCTCCACCACCTAGGTCTCTGTCCTCTGAAGCAACTCCCTCTTGCTCTCGAATGTGACCTGGAGATCCATGTTGAAAAACTCTAAACTGAGAATTGTGAGGGTAATCCTCTGTAAACCCCTGCATCTGCTCACAACCTTCATACCAGCTGAGTCTCCTGCCAGTATAGCTCTCCTCATCTGAAGGTATCATCTGTGCACTTGCCTCATCTTCAGATTCAGTCTCAGCTAACCATCCACCTGATCTTGGAAACATCACTTCTCCTTGCAAAAAACAAAGTATGTCTCTTCTATTCCCAAGTAAAATTGTGTTACCAACTGGGTTCTCTACCTGATATAGAAACATTTGTCATGTCTTGACAAAGAGTCCATACCCATCATCCTCCAATGATGACATAGAAAGTCTGCTCACTTTCATACCTGGAACAAACAGTACCCCATTTACTTCAAGAATTTCTCCAAGATCTAGTTGGAATTTCATTCCAACTCCTCTTATCTCTGCTTAAGGATTTCCAATATCTGTTTCAACATAGTGTCCTGGAGCAATTTCTTCTATCCTCTAAAAAACTCCATACTTTCCGGTCATATGGCCAGTTGACCCGCCATCAACTATCCATGTGTCATGGTAATCCACTGAACTATCTATACTAGTCTCAACCAATGTTATCAGAACCCAACCGGTTTTGAAAAAAAACCCCGATTGGACCGATTTACAAGCTTCACCGAGTCAAATCATGCACTCAAACCATTTTTTGGCCGGTTCCATATGAAATTGGTCGATTTCAAGGATGAACCGACCAGTTTCGTACAAAACCGTCTGGTTTTCTCCAAACTGTCTAGTTTAGTACAAAACCAGCCGGTTCTGTACAAAAACGCCAAGGACCCCAAAAAACAACTAATTTCAAATTCTTTCAATAAAATAAAAAATAGGGTCCGCGTGTGAGTTGTTTAATCGACCCACGACCCTTCTAATGTTATAAAAGGAGGCCCCCACCTTCCATATCAATCACATTTAATTGTGGATGGACTTGGGCCCTCTTCCACAACAAGAGGATGTGAACATTGATGTTGCAGTTAGATAAGTGCCTTAAGGCCTAGGGGAGTCAAGCCATGCTCATGTTGAGGATGTAGATGATGACTCTAAGTCTGAGCATGAGGACTCGGATAATTCTGATATATGATTATAATCATTAGATTGTAGATTCTAGAGTCTAGACTGCAGTCATATGCTTATATTTTGACTTTAGCGGCCATTTATAACCTCTTTGTTGATGTAGTTTTCTTTAGTTATGTATTTGCAATCGATGCTATTTTTGTTTTATACGCTCTTACTTGCTATATACATGAGAAACTTGACATATTTGTGTATAATGGTTTGAATTCACATGGATGCACATGGATATATATGTATTTTTCCTCAACCGGTTTTTTTATCCGGTTTGTTTCCCAGTTTTTGTCTGGCTCCGGTTCCCATGGTCGGTCAATTCGACTAGTTCGAGCACCTGTTCGGTTCTGATAACATTGGTCTCAACTGATGCCAAAGAAAATTCCTTTTCAAATTGGGCAGCAAAATCTAGTACTTTTGTTGATGTTGCTCCCTCTTTGTCTTCATCCTTCTTCTTAGGACATTGACTAGCATAGTGGCCACACTTATTGCAGTTATAACAACGAACCTTACTAAGGTCTTTCTCCTTTTTCTTCCCCCCTTTAGCTTTTCCTTTGGTAAGAAGGGCTACATTTTCTTCACTGCTCTGAGTGCCATTCTGTTAAGTCCCCTCCCGAGTCTCTTCTTGAAAAAAGTCATCCCACAACCTTGTCTAATTGAGAAGTTTTTCTCTAGCAACTACTCCTTGCACAAATGTGTGCCATTTTGCAATGAATCCATTAAGAGCATATCTAACAAGCTCTTCATCTTCCACTTTCTCACCAGCAACACCCAGTTCATCTCTAACTTGAGAAATTTTTGTGAGATAAGTGGTTACTGTATCAGCATCAGTCATCTTGGTATTCCTCAATTTTTCTCTGAGAACCATCTTTCTATTCTGATTCTTACTTTGATAAAGAGTACATAAAGCTTTCCAAATATGAAAATCATGTGACTTACCCGTGACGTGAGGTATCACATGATCTTTTATAGAGTCCAAAAAGATTCTAAGTGCCTTGATATGTTTCTTGTCAAAAACAGTCTTCAAAGCAGCATCTGTGGGAACTGTGAAGGTGTCTGAAGCACCAACAATATCCCATAGCTCCCACTCTGTGAACAATATGGTTATGCGCTCTTTCTAAGGGCTGAGATTATCAAACCCATCCAGTTTGTCTTCATATCACAATCCTGCTGAGGTCATGACTTCAACTGATAAACTTTAACTGACCCTGATTTGAATCTCTTCTGTTCTGTATCACACATCTTAACACACCTTCTTCAGCAATCACGCTCTGAAACCATGAAGAAATTTGATAAACAATCATAAAAACTTATATAGGAATTTTATCAAACACTTGACTGCAAATCTGATTTATAACTTGTCTGAACTAACAATTCATAAGATGAATTTATCTGATAGTTTTAAGTATAAACACCAATGCACTCGACTTCAATCTAAAGATAAATGTAACAACACAGAAATTTAGGGCCAAGCCCAGGGCAAAACCTCACCAGAGGAAAACCCAGAGAAAGAATTTTATTTGAGAGAAATCAAAGAATTTTATTTATGAGAGAAATCAGAAATTCAACAACTAAGAATTTCTTCAGCGTCAAAATAATTTCAGAAACCCTCTTCTATAAATCAGCATTGAAGAACGTGCCAAAAAAATACTCGCAATCAACCCACACGTGCAAACTGTACACAACAGCTTTCTCGAGATTCGTGCCAAGTACAAACTGTACGGATTCTGCTCAACATTAAATGCAAAAATTCGGTCTCGAAATTCGTGCCTGCAACTTGCCTCGATTTATGTGCATGTACGGTCTGCAATAATGACGGTACGGATTCTGGCTGTACGGTCCAATGATGCTACAGATGTCTTGGGAATTGTGCCTTCAGTTTGATGATCAATCTCTCTCTCATAAATCAGAAATTTCCTCTCAAGAAATTTATTTCTCTCATGTCTTCTTCTTCTTCTGATGTGATATCTCTCTTTTCCCTAGACATTCTTTAATACTTTATTTCACCCAAACTAACCCTAACTAACTCAACCAACTTTAATCAAAGGATGAGATTAGCTTTATCTTAGGGCTCTCATTTAATGCACATATTCACTTTATTAAATACATTAAATGCACTTTTTGGGTCCCACAACTTAAAGTCATTTTAAGTTTATAAAGTACAAAAGTCACTTTAATAATATAAAACACACTTTACATTAAAAAGTTCACTAGGAAAAATACAACTTATGTCCCCCCCATGTGACATCAAAATCATGGGGAAGGACCAACTGAGTTATAAAAAACTAACATGATACAGCAGACAGTGATCAGTTGATGAGTAGTGATCTGATGATGAGCAGTGTGATACAACAGACAGTGATCAGTTGATGAGTAGTGATATGATGATGAGCAGTGTGATACAGCAGACAATGATCAGTTGACGAGTAGAAATCAGATGATGAGAAATGGTTAGTAGTGGTAGTGGTTGTGCAGTGTGGTACAGATTGTGCAGTGTAATACAGTTGTTGATTAACAGGTATGTAGGATCAGTGCAGTCGTGGTTCAGCAGTTTCTATCTTCATATCAGGGTGGTAGGACAAGGCAAGGAAAGGGGGTTGTAGCCTCCTTCCAATTGTATCCAGAGAACTAGGGAGTTGTATTTTCCTTCAGGTTGTAACCTATAAATCAGGGGGTTGTAGCCTCCTTCCAGTTGTAGCTGTTGAACTGAAGTCATTGTAATAAGGGGGTTGTTGCCTCCTTCCAGTTACTTCTGGAAAACTATTAGAAAGGCTTCTGTGGTTTTTCCTCCCCCAAAACTTGGGTTTCCACGTAAAATTTGGTGTTCTATGTTTCATGCTATGCTTTTGATGTGATGATGATAATAATGTTGATGATGATATAATGATAACGTGATAATGCATAATGTTGAATAAGTTGTTGATTGTTAATAAAAGTGAAAAGTAATAGAAGTTGTGCACACTGATTCACCTCCCCCCCCTTCTCAGTGTAACTTGTGAGTCCAACACAAAATTCATGGGCACCATTTCTATTGAGACAAATCCACTGCAAATTACCATCGGAATTCATGGAGCTATTAACTCCAAAAACTATCACTTTAATGGAATGCCACAGTGAAATGCTAGTCTAACCTAATGAACTATCTGCCCTTTTTTACAAAGTACAAGTACACGGGGACTTTTGAAAATAAATATCTTCTTTGCTAACATTGCCAAAAGTCATTTAATTACAAAGAAGTTCTTATGGAGAACCTAAGGCTATCTGAGCAGACACAACATAAGCGTGGACAAGAATTTCCCATACCGGATAAGCTACCCTATCTCACCAAGGAGGATGAAAAATGTCAAACAAGATAACATGTACTTTTTAAAAGATTCCATTAAGCTTGAAATCACTACTTCTCAAACTAAGAAAGTGAAGATTTTGAATCTAAATCCCATTTGGAATGTGATTTCAAAGACTTCGATTTCAAATCTAAATCCCAACTTGATAGGGAATATGAAGAGGAAGAAGACAATGATTTCAATAAAAACACTGATCTAAATGTGAAAGAAAAGCATAGTAAAATCGATGAAGAAGGCAGTGATTCAGAAGGAGGTGTTAATGAGGAAAACACTAATAAGGAAGGAAAGTAAAAGCACTCACCCACCATCAAAGCTCCAAAAACAAAGAGAAAACCTTCAAACCCATGCAAGATCTAAAAGGAAACCACCAAAAGATAAAAACAATGCCCACAAAAAGATAGTCTATTTGAATTAGGGATGGAAATCACTTCTCAAGATCCTCAAAGTTCACTCACTGTACAATCTCATTAATCACCACATGTAATGGATGCTTCAAGGGATCTCACGTGGGTGCACAACCATCTGTAATGGATGCTTCAAGAGATTATCAAACACCTATTAGGGATGTTCTGGCAGCTAGCGAACAAGATCAAATGAGATATGCATTCGTATGCAATGGCTTTATTCTATACCAATAAAAGGGCCAACCAAGGCAGTATTATTCACCTTTTGTGGAAGGTCCAACGCTTAGTAAGTCACCTACATGGATGGAGACTCCCATAAAAATTTAACAGAGCAGACAATGCTAGCTATCAAACGAGCAACATTATTTCCAACCACCTTTAGAACACATAAGAAACGAAATTGATGTTTTGTGAAAATTTACAAAAAATTCCAACTCCAGAACCATGAATCCACTCATAATCAAAAGGATAGAAGCATTAGTAGATCGCAATATTTACATAAACTATACTCTCTTCAGGTATGTCAATGGAGGAAATTGCTTTACTCACTTAACTACTAGAGAGAAAACAACACCACAAACTTCAACATGGAGCTCACCAATATTTTGATCAACAAGGTTGGAGAAGACTTTATGCTTGCAACATTTGACGCACCAATGTATCCAGTGTTTGGGAATTTGACGATAGTTTTAAGGCATATGGTCTTCCACTCACTCCCACGTAATCTAGAGCTCACCAAAATCTTGTCAAGGAGCAATAGTCTCTCATTGTCCCTTGAGTCATCAGAGTTCTTTCAAATCCCTGTAAGACAGAACTCAAATGCTAATAAAATGACCAACATTGCGTGCCAAAATTCTTATAGCATATTGGATAAATTGGGGGTAGGGTATGTTGCAACATACACTAAGTTAATTAACCACCAACAGATTACGGATTCAATTAATGGCATGGACAACTGACAACGTAAATGCATGCATCCAACAATTGATACTACTCATGGCGGTCGTCCCTCTCATGCAGTCTCACACAATCTTGGTGTGATGGCACCTCCAGCGATGGGAAGGCCGAAGGTATGTGGGTTTAATCTCACCCGGTGTCATTTCAAATCTAGTCTAGCTCTCTGTAATGTCCTCATCTGATTAGGCATTGAGGACCAAAACCGCTAACCTATGTGATTCCTGTGGGTTCGAGCGATTACTGACAGTTAGGGAATCATCTAAAGACTGATGCCATCTATAGAAAATCTAGAGTATCATCATGTTATCACCATTAGGTCAAGAAGGGCCACCAGTGCCAAAGGCCACCATCATGCATGCCATCTAAGCATTATTTAATGATGCATGCACTCATTTAAGTCTCCATGCGCATGCATGCAAGTCAACTGCAAATTAGAAAATAAAGTGACCTAATTAGGTCAAAGATTAGGGTTTTCGCAGTTGAAAGTTATAAAAGGAAGATAAAGTGAAAGGAGACTCACTTTTGATGATTATTATTTTGGAGCTCTTGAATAGCAACACAACGTGCAGCACAGCAGTTGGGGTTGGAGACGGGGTCTTCAGCTAGCGAGGTTTTGGCAGTGAGATATCTGCCCTAGTCTCATTCAGGGCAAGCCATACAGGTTCACCATTTGCTCTTCCATTCATTCATAGTTAGCCAGTATACTGCAGAGGTTGTTGCAGGGGCGCGTGTGCAACCGTAAGGGGTTTTCCGCCAGAAAGCCCTAATCATTCGCTAGGTCTTCAGATCTCAGTTTTACTTCGAAACCCATGCACCATTCTCATCATCGGCATCCTACTCCAGTAACCAGTGATTATCAGATCTGATCGTGCTCATCCTGAGCAGTTATCAGCCATTTCGGGATCAAGGGGGCATGAGCAGCTGCACCTCTAGAACAATTCGCTAGCCTGCCTAGAGACCTCAAAACTTCCACATGTGCTAGGCATTCTCTCCGGCACGGGAAGGCTATCAGTCCTGCAAATCAGCAGCTTCATCGGACACCTCCTCACTTAAAACGTCACCCTTAGCTGATATGGGATTCGTGCTGCTAAGGTTTCACCGGAAGCAGAAGATATCAGTTCATCTCCGATTTAGCTCTTGATGCATGCATACTCTCTCAAGAGCAGACCAGCCAGCTTATCAGTGGTAAGTGTTCATTCTATCCTACAAACCCTAACCCTCATTTTTGCTATAAAATGGGGATTTTTGCATGGCAGTTTGCATGCCCAGTTGTATCAGCGTATTTGCTTAGAATTAGAAAATATCGGGATTTGGGATATTACACTCTCTCCCTCCAAATAAATTCTGGAAAGATCATTAATCTCAACAAAATAGCACCAGGTAAGTTGAATTGGGAGTTATCAGGGATCATCATTCTCCTTGAGAAGGCTTACGTTTCAGTATGGAGACCATCATGTGTTTCATCTAATGGGATTCAACCTTGCAACATATTTAAGGGCTCGGCAGGTAATTTCTTAATGAATTATGGTATACTCCTTTTGTTGTGGTATCTCTTGTGAGCCCATTTTCTTTTAGTTTCAACTATCTTGCCTCTAGTGATAGCTGAATCCACAAGGCACTAGGATCATTATAATCTTTGAAAGAATTTTATGGACAGTGGGAGCTTTGCTTGAAAGGAAAAAGGAGTTGGGTCCTGGTGCTCATCTTACACACTCCGCTAATGGATTTAAATTGGATAATTGGGGACAAGGGAGAAGCTTTCAAAGTTTGCATAGCGCTAAAAATAGAAAGGAGGTTCTAAAGAGTATGTTCTAAGATGTGGGACTCTGGGAATGACAGATTCACACAAACATTCAACATGTGTCCATTGTGTTCATTTCGGCATACAAAGGGCAATCCGGCATAATGGAAGGCATAATGATGATTTCCAAGAAAAAATAGCAAAGCTTATTAGTAGATGGGAGAAGTTGGAGGAGAAAGCTACCAAGATAGAGGAACTCCATGACAAACTTCTCCATCTTGAATTGGAACAAAGGCCTGGATTTGAGAAGCTCAAGAATTCAGTCTCTCCTAAGCATCAATTGGATGAACCTAAGTGGTTGCAATAGAGGAAGGCACATAGAGCAAAAGCAGACAGTGGGATCCTTCCAACTTGGCTTCAACAACAAGTTAGGGGAGGCCTAGAATTCATGGGATGGTTTAATTGTTAAGTTATACTATGTTTTGTAAAGTTTCCTTGATATTAAAACATAATGTAAGGCTATACACCAGCCATAGTATGAAGTCAAGGAAGATAATGGCTAGATCAAGAAAGTATAGTGTCATGTTTTTGGACATGGCCCTTCTTTTTACGTAATTTTGGACTTTCAATTGTCTTCAATTTGTGTCTCCCAGTCGTACAGTAAGGCTGCAACCTTTTTTCCTATTAATATAATCAATAATCATTTATCTCAAAATATATATAAAGAGGGAAATATCCAACATAAGAAGAATAACATAAAAGATTCCATATATATATATATATATATATATATATATATATATATATATATAATTGAATAAATGAGATGATGCAAAGAGCCTCGTGACAATATACTTGTATGCTACTTATAGGACTCAACAGACTCAACAGTATAATTGTTGTTAATATTATGTAAGGTTAATAATTATTGAATCATATAAGTAGCATACAAGTATCTCGTCATAAGGCTCATTGCATTATATCATTTATTCAATTATCAATTTCCTTTTTTATGTTAAAATTCTTATGTAGAATATTTACCTATATATGAACTATTGTTCTTTACAAACGTATCATAGCCCTTTCCAAGGCGCTTGAGATTTAATCTTTTTTGAAATCTTAAGTGCCATGCTGCCCTCTATAACCATATTTCATATAGTTAGATCACACACAAAGTTATCAAAGTTATAGAACAATACATGTTTATTAAAGTTATATAAGATTAAAAGTGTGCAAGACCCATATTGAGAAAGGTACAACGGAATCCAAACTTGCCCTATTAGAAATAATGGGTTGGAAAAAGCATTCAAATAGCCATTCATTGATTGAACCGAAGGGCCACTCTCGAGTATTACTCGCGTTTCTACCTACGACCCAAGTTCAATCCCTAGTTTGTCTGTTAACAAAGCCCAAGATATCGGCCCAACAGAGCAGGGCTCAGTCGACAGCACCTATGACACAGATGCAGTCTCACCCAAGATATCTCTTAATGGGTAACTACCAGAACCATGTTTCTGTAGTTATGTGGGGATTGGCACCTTAATATCTTGCTCGACCGAAGCCAATGGTTATAATACTTATTCCTAGTGCATGCATTCAAGATATTACTCTACTTATTCGTTGACAGAGATTACAACTGTCAATATAATGCCTTATTAGCGATTCCATCTAGCAACAGTGTGGCAAGATGCATACAACAACTATTTATAAGCAAATACATAAACATTGATTCACAGCATACATTCATGTGACACAAACACATTAATCAAATACACATTGACATAGTATTTAAGTGGAAACCCATCTGAGAAAAACCACAAAGGCATTATTCATCTAGCATGAGAAATATATGGCACCTTTCGTCTGCGCACTCAGCTTAAAGACTCTGTTATAGATATTCTTCTACACTCTTTACAGACTTCTCTCTCCTCTCATGCTCTCTGGTATCAGATCTCTGAAGTTTTCCTCCCCTTCACTCCACTGTCAATCCGCACACAGCCTGGATCGACTCACTCTTCTCTTCGACTCTTCGACTCTTCTAACAAACACAGACCAACTAGGAAGTGAACAACCAACCAACTGACCACAAAGTAACTCGCACACAACTTGGGTTCTTCCTTTTATAAACTCTTTACATGTCGTAATCAGTCGACTTCATTCTGTTAGCCGACAGAATGTCATTCCATGTCTCATACATTTTAGTTACAACTGTCAGTAGAAACTATCGGCCCAAAATACAAAGATGTTTTATTCCCCGAGCACATGTGACTCTAGTCGACTTCTTACCCACGATCTCTCGAGTTGTCCTTTTCAGTCGCTGCATGCCTTCTATTGCGGTTCCTTTCATCATGGTTGATTTCGTCGCATCTTTCATTCTGTTGCGAACTTCTTCCTTCACGGCTTCTTCTGTCGCAGCCTTCCTTCTAGGGTATTGGGGCAAAGGTTGTGCTACTGGGGAACCAAAGAAACAACTAGGGAACCAGAGAAACAATTTAGGGGTACTTAAACACTCTAAAGGGTGTAAAAGGCTTTTGTCATTGTCCAAAGGGCTCCAAGGGATTCAGACTTAGGCTTGGACAAGGTCAAAAGGTCTCCTTTGACAATGACAACTACTTAACCCTCAGGGGCTCCTCAAGGGGCACCAAGACACATTGACACACATGTTGGCATCAATGACAATTTATTCAACATCTCTCGCAAATTGTCCTATCTTGTTGACCACCATGGAACTGAGTGGATGCCACATCAACACCCATTACTCACACATGGAGCTAGTCATGTGTGGAATTTCAAGAAGATTCTAAAGGGTCCAAGACCCTAACCCTACACAAGAGTTAACACATAAAAAAACTAATCCTAACCTTAGGGTGCTATCAAGACATTTAAATGTTGGGCTATCAAAAAAGGAGGGGATTCCCTTATTGTTGTATTGATTTATTGTTCCATAGTTAAGTAGACTAAGGGAGTGGGATATTGGAGCTGAAGAGAGGAAGTAGAAGACCCAATAATAGCCATCAAAGCCACCTTGTCAATGGTTCACCTCTTTGAATTTATATTTCTAATCTAAGAAGAGAGCAAGGCATAGTCCTCACCTTTTGGTTGGATTTTCTAATATTGAGTTTCCCACTGTACATATTATGGTGATTGTGTGGATGGTGTGGTATTTTTGTAGCTTCTTTTACTTCAATCTCACTTTATTTCAATATTTTGTGCACTAAGCTAGTACTATCAAATTTTAATCTTAAATAAAACACTACATAACAAAAGCATTGCAAAGACTTGTAAACATTGTTGTGACAAACTATTCCAATGGAATGTCTGTTGTAGATTACAGATCATGAGGAAGATTGTCTCATTGCCCTCTTTTCATATTTTTTTGACATTTGGAGTTACTTGAACTAGGAGGGCACACTAGTTAAGTTGTTGCATAAAAAATGGGGCAATAACATAAAAATGTGGAGTGGGTGCTTGGCACATGTGGGCATGTACCTACCTTAGCATGCGGAGTGCACTACTTGAGTTAGTTACTTAGAGAATTACGCTTGGCATGAGTTGTCATGTAACCACCTACTCTTGGCACATGTGAGGCACATGACTTAGTTAGGGTTAAAGTGGACCTTATCAAAATTGTGGATCCGTTCTCTTAACTGGACCTAGATTATAGTTTCTACTTTCTCTCGTTCTATAAAAGGGAAGGAGGGGTACATTACTTATATATATATGAGAGACAAAGTAAAGACTCAAGAGTAATGTGATAGATAAAGTATTTTGCTTTATGAGCATCTGAGAACCTAATCGGGTTTGCAATGTAAGCCAAGGAAAAGTTGATTTTGGTTTAAAAAATACTAAAATATGTGATTGTTGGTGCTTATTGAGTATGTTAGTCTGATTTTTCCAGATCTGATTTCTATTTACGACTAAGCTAGTGCTGAGCTGATTTAGCACTCTAATCTGATTTTTAGATCTAATTTATATTCTACTTAATGTTGGGCTGCTGCTGAGCTGATTTAGAATTCAGAACTGATTTTCAGACTTCTCTTTTCTTAGATCTATCAGTTGTTTTATGATATAATGATCTAACCTCTTGATATGTGGTGTCCACACTCTTGAATCTTCTGTGCAATGTTTTGGTTTATGCAGTTCTCAAGTTTTGATAGGTGTTTCAGAAGTTTTCAACTTTAGTTGTAGGGTTTAAATTCAATGAGTGCATATCCGTTGTCATGAGGTGAAATTCTAAGAATTGGTAGCCCAAACTAGTGATAGAGATCCAAGGGCCAACCACCTCATCAAGATAGCAAGGTTGTCATAGAGAGAAGGGAAAGGAGGCACAACTAGCCTCTTCCTCATGCGCAGAATAATGATAAGCTAAGCTC
>LPNX010209732.1:72349-122940 GCA_001517045.1 Pseudotsuga menziesii | reverse complement strand
TATAGTGTGTGTGTGTGTGTGTGTGTGTTGTTGAGCCGAGAGGCTCTCTACAGCCGAGTATGGGGGAGATATTGTAACGTTATAATGTTACATAACATTGTAACGTTACGTAACGTTATTTTTATTAATAAAAAATAATTTTTTTAATTATAGGCCAAAATAAATGTCGGCCAGAAAAAAAGAAAAAAAAACCTAATATGGGGGGATGTTGTAATCTTCCTAGCTAACAAAACAATAAAAAAGCAAATATTTAATTATCGGTGAAAAAATATGGGTGAAGAAAAAAACACAATATGAGGGAGATGTTGTATTATTTTTACTTAACAAAATAATAAAAAATGTTGGCCTTGCACATGGTTTTAAAACCATAAACCATGTGCATGGTTTTAAACCATAAATATTAATAATAAAAATATTATATGTGAACCTTAAATAAAACTATGTGTCTTTTGGTTTGAATCAAATCAATGGATACATAATAAGAGATTTGATCCCTCTCGGCGCTTGATAGAGCCTAGGATTTGGATCTACGCTGGTTATATCTTTTAAGTTCTGAATTGAACATGTTTATGCTTGTGTTTTTGTTTATAAAGACTTGGATCATATGTGCCTACGATTTACTAAAACCTGACCATGTATTTTAGTAGTTTCCAATGCTGTAGAATGGACCAAGTATGCATCTTGATTAGTATTAGTTATTTGTTAAAGAGTATAGATGAGGAATTACCTCTTATACTTTTGGAATATGTTTACGTGAAAAGGTCTTCCATTTAAATGGAAAATCTTACAAATAAGGAAAATGGTAATTGGAGAGTATTCTCGGTGAAAGAGATTGGAGGTAAAGTAAATGGCAGTGGATGTGCCACGAAATTGTAATTCTTCTCTTGATAAAACAATATAAAGACTAACAAGCTTTGGTGGACGTAGCCTCATGGATGGGGTGAACCACATATATGATGTCTCTCTCGCTTTTGCTTTCTATTTTATGTTTGTATATACTCATTTTCATGATGAGATTTAATGCATGGACGATACACAACAAATGATTTATGATACATTTTTTATACTGGTACTTTGGGCTATGAAATATACTCGCAAGCTTACAGTTAACAATTTATTTCGTGTAGGAAAGCTAATTGGATAGTTGAATGTATTAATACATTTTGTTTAATATTTTGATTTCAAGATAAAGAATTAATATATTGATTTAAAAGTAAGTAATCATTAAATTGCAAGATCTTTCTACCATGGTATAGATTGGGTAAAGTGTTATTAGTGTTTACGATTATGTGATTACACACTCTCAAGAGATTAACATAGTTGACTTGTTGGTTATAGTAAAAAGCGAAAAAAATTACCCTCACACATGACGTAATACATCTACTTACAATGATCACATGGGGTAATCTATTTACAATTGTTACAAAGAAAACTTCATATGGCTTGGGGTGTACCACAATAGACAGAGAAACTGCAGAAATCAATCCCTTCCCCATATGTAAGAGAAATACAACATCTAACACTAAAGGATCTCAAGACATACCTTATTCCGGACGGTTGTAGTAGATCCCCGTTGAGCTTTTTCCAATTCTGTTTGCGTTAGCAATTTACTCTCAACAACAGTAAAGAAGGCAAGCATGCTATATGATATAGTGTTAGGCCTACTCTAGCATTATAATCAATGATACATAAGCAATTAAACACATCCATGGATTCAATATTCATTTAAATGCATATCATTGGACAGGAAAAGATATTTCTATTAATTAAATCAGAGATTACACAAGTGACAACCTCTGTCGACACGTCTGCAAACCGGAGAAACTGAGTCCTCCACCTGGGCCTCCACCACCTCAATCCTCCATCTCTCGATAGCAAGATCACAAGCAAAGGCAAGCTTGGGAAGAACACAAAGTGCTCCAAGGGACAAAGGGATGCAAACTCAAGTATAAGCAAGCTACGGCAACAATGGACTATAGTTTTCTTGCTCTTCAATTCCTCCTCTTCAATGTATCCAAGGGTTCTTTATATATTGCTTCAATGGGGTAATGGAAGGTCAAATCCGAGCGATCTTGAGGCATATGGAAGGCCAAGAGACAAGTGACTCGGATCCACATCAAGGAAAACTCAAAAAATATTTGGCCTTTTGCACACATCCCGATGTACGTGGGTTTAGGGGTAATATCCGCGTATATACGTGAGAAAGGGATTAAAAGTCGCGTACAACAAATAATGAGTGTTTTTAAGGATGATCTTAGAAACATCAAAGGTACAAAAATAGTCCATGGGGTCCAAAGAGTCTGTAGAGGGACAGGGAAGGCCATAAAAGTGTGATCAACTATGTATGGTAAAATCAACTATAACAGATGCCCCCTAATGTGTGAGGTCAGAGGGGTAACATGATAGCCAAAATACATTATCAATCCATCCCAGAAGTGGAGTGATGAAGAACCAAGTGGAAGAACTAGCCATCCAATAGTATAATACAATAATCAAACTCTGCACATGACTACAAATACATATAGCAGTCCTGGATACATAAGAGTACAATGGCCATGAATAGGCATGATATACGAACTGTGACATGTGTGGTCATCGCCACGTACAATATACAATAGATCATAATATTCATGATGAAGATATATAAAGGACCAAGATCTCCATGAAAGCTGAAGATATACCATGGATCAAGATCTCCATAATGGCTGAAGATATCTGACATACACTAGAATCAAGTCACGAGAGCTGAAATCTCATGAACATTGGCACGATCAAGGAGGTAGCATATAAGAAATGCCACCAATCTAGAAATTCTTCTACACAAATCGCTACGAGTACATGTCCTACTATGTGAATAGAGGTGTCGAGGTCGAACATAGTAGTCCATCATCTGATTACCGGTCATTGATGTATACTGTTAACAGACGCGAGATCACCCACCAATAATGAAAATAGGAATCAATGTACTAGAGTGCAATCTAACAAGTGCGAATAAATGTGTTGAGGTTGAACACTTGGAAGAGTCCATCGATCAGGGGACATTGATGTATTCCCAAAACTGTCGATGGGGAGAGAACCTACCACTGATGGCTGTAAGTTTTAAGGCACTCAAATGAATCTAGACTCCCATCCCAGAATAAATGATTTGAAGTTGATGGGATGGAATCCGCTAGAAGGAGGGCATTAAGGCATCCCCCATCAACCAACACGAGGTACTCAACAACGCTGTATAATGTGGAAGGACTCGAACAAGATGTGCATGAACCAGTAATAGTACCGGGAATGGCTGACATGCAAAGTCAAGACAACTGAGGAATGACCGATTTGGGCTTCAACTTCCTTCAAACAAGAGCATAAAGGCGAATGGTGACTGAATGTAGGCAGCATATACTCAATATACAAAACTAGGACATCTCTGCGACGCATGAGGCATCGACAAAGGCTCCATAGGGACTAGAAGCTTAACCAGTCGATGGAGGTAAACTCAAAGATACGAGTATAAGTCCTAAAGTCAAACTACTAACCCAACCAACAGATGTGATATACAGTGCTCTGTTCGAAGGCGACATGACTCGATTGTTGCCAAAGATAACATCTTTTCCTGTCCGGCTTTTTGGTTTTTTATTTTTTGGACTTTTTCAGATATTTTGAAAAGCTTGAAAAAGAATAAAAGTGCTTTATAGTTACAAATCTAGGAGGAGACGAGTGTCAAAGGGAAAACAAACTAGATCCAAGCAGTGGAACATACCTATGTTCAATGCAAGGAAACATGTGTAGGATAACGACACTCAGGGGAAAGTCCCCTCCCGGTAAAAAATGGGGAATCAAGCTGCAAAAGATATATAAAACGGCTCTGCTTGGCTAGACATGAGACAAGCTCGGGCTCTATGGCTAATAATCAGAGTCAGGGGAGCTGACATAAGGCTCAAAAAGGCAGGCAAAACTCATGATAATGCAATTACAACTTGACATATACAAGGGAGTCTCGAGGGAATGGCCATCATAAAGTTCAAGAGGAGTATGGAGCTCTTACTCAAGGACATGGCGGAACTAAAAGGGACTCCTGGACCTAAGAGAGGACTCACGGCATGGGTACCAAATGCAAAAAGGAGCTAACTAGGACACCCATGTATAGGAAAGCTCTACCATTCACATAGTACCACTTTTAACAACAGCATGAAGGTTTCGTGATACCATGGAACGGGTTCGTACCTAAGGTTAAAATGAAACGGTCATAAGGTCATGCAAAATGTGGGCGGATATGAAATCCTAACCTATATGCCAGTTCAAATGTAATACCTGTGATAGGAACAAATGGGTCAAAACCTCGGAGAGAGTGTACAAAAATTGGACCCGACATGACAACCATATTAGTCCAAAACAACCCAAAATAGTCAATAAAGAATCCAAACTATAGGATATGGGGAGGAATGATCATGACAATTGCACTCAAAGGAAACAATGCGGTGAACGATGGGACATAAAAAGGAAAGTAAGGTGTAGACCCAACATTCACGCATCCACTACCACCCCCATGAGGGTGACCACCAGTGTAAATACCGAGAAAAGGGAGTCAACATCCTCTACAAATGGAGTAGAGGGCAAAATGTGACCACTCCCATATCTATGAGAACGGTAAGGGGCTGTGATGCCCCCAGGTCCGACACTAGGGTCTGTACTAGGACCAAGGATGGGTGGCAGGATACCAGGCATGCCAAAAATAAAAGGATCCAAACTCAAGAGAGCATAAATATACTCAAGTAACCACTATCCCAAAGGTCAACTAGCGCACAAAGAGCACACTCCTAAGGAAATCTACAGCCAAAATACAAACAAACCAAGGGGAGGATATGTGAGCTCCCGAATGCAACAGGTATGTCTCACCTAGGAGAGGCTCCAAACTCCTATACACTACAAGCAGAGGTATGTAACCAATTATAGTGGCCCTCAGCTTCAACGCATATAGCGACTGTGCTGTCTGACCTCTACTTGGCCAGGACACCTATAGAATAACCTCTGCAAGTACCCCCTGCGATACCTAGGTAAGGCAACTAAGGTCACCCCAATATAACCAATTATCAAGTAGACAGTCGTAGGCGGGATCGACCGTATGGGCAGGGTAGCAAAGCCCGAAACTCAAAGAGCCCCTAGATACGAATACGATCTTGGAAATATCTCCGGTGCTCACAGAAAGTGACCAGGGGTCATCCCAATCACAATCGTGTGCACTGCCTCATGCTTAACTCCCGTGTAAGAGGAGCATCCTGAGAAACACTAATTATACCAAGGATTTCTCTCTCTCACCTGGACAGACACCTAATTGTTTGTGTTTAGTAGTCTTGGAACATTAACTCACAATGAACTATTCCAAGACTCTAAATCCTAATCTTGTTGGTGAACCCTATAAAATAAAAATGTGTAGTTCATTTTAATTAAGCGTTGATTTTAATTAGCTGTGATTACTCAAAGGGTAATGGTTGTGCAACTAGTGAAGTTATGACTCAGTAGTGAAGTAAATATGCACACCTAACAAACAATGCCAAGTGCAATGTGTAGAATGAAAAAAGGGGTATGCCACTACATGAGATGCATGAATAATCATTCATTTCCAAATGCCAATGCAATCCTTCCTATATGAAAGCCTAAACACAAATCTCATCCAAGCAATCCAATCCAAGTACCTCCTCAAATCCATATCTAAGATGCAACTATTTTGTATTTTTCAATATAAAAGAATGAAAAATGCAATTAAAAGTCATCTAAAACTCTCAGTCTCTGCGGCCAACATAAAACACAAGCCTAGCAAGACACCAAGACAAAAAGAGCAATGCACTAATGGCAAAACAACAAGGATAAATGACTAAAACTACTTTCAAAGAAAAATCAATGAAAAAGCAGTCGTTGGTCACAAAAGAAGCATCCAATAGACAACATCAGAACCCAAGAAGACCCAACCACACTCACAACCCACCCAACAACTTCCCACAACATCAAACTCAACCAAAAGGGAGGATGTACGCGACTTTTGGCCAAAAAGTTGCATGTATACGCAGATTTTGACCAAAAACCTGCATTTATACACGACTTTTGGCCAAAAATCCGTGTATGTATGCGACTTTTGGCCAAAAACTTGCGTATACAAAGAATACAGTGGTAAAAAGTAGGCCAAGGGTCAAACCAATAAAGAGGAGTGTCAATGGATGAACATACTATAAAATGTGACACAGAAACAAGGAGAAATAGAGAGCAAGTCAATAAGATCAAGCACATTGTGCCCCCAAACCCCAAAGAAAAACAAGGAACGTCCCCAGTACGGTCGCCAATTCTGTTATGGAGAAAACTTCCTATGGCTTAGGGTGTACCACAACAGACAGAGAAACGGCATAAATCAATCCCTTCCCCATATGCAAGAGAAATACAACATCTAAAGGATCTCGAGACATACCTTATTCCGGACGGTTGTAGTAGATCCCCGTTGAGCTTTTTCCAATCCTGCTTGCGTTAGCAATTTACTCTCAACAACAGTAAACAAGGCAAGCATGCTATATGATATAGTATTAGGCATACTCTAGCATATATAATCAATGATACATAAGCAATTAAACACATACATGGATTCAATTTTCATTTAAATGCACATCATTAGACAGGAAAATATATTTCTATTAATTAAATCAGAGATTACACAAGTGACAACCTCTGTCGGCACGTCTGGAAACTGGAGAAACTGAGTCCTCCACTTGGGCCTCCACCACCTCAATCCTCCATCTCTCGATAGCAAGCTCACAAGCAAAGGCAAGCTTGGGAAGAACACAAAGTGCTCCGAGGGACAAAGGGATGCAAACTCAAGTACAAGCAAGCTACGACAACAATGGACTATAATTTTCTTGCTCTTCAATTCCTCCTCTTCAATGTATCCAAAGGGTTCCTTATATAGTGCTTCAATGGGGTAATTGAAGGTCAAATCTGAGCGATCTCGAGGCATATGGAAGGCCAAGAGACAAGTGACTCAAATCCACATCAAGGAAAACTCAAAAAATATTTGGCCTTTTGCACAAATCCCGATGTACGCAGGTTTAGGGATAATATCCGCGTATATACGCGAGAAAGGGATTAAAAGTCACATACAACAAATAATGAGTGTTTTTAGGGATGATCTTGGAAACATCAAAGGTACAAAAATAGTCCATGGGGTCCAAAGAGTCTGCAGAGGGACAGGGAAGGCCATAAAAGTGTGATCAACCATGTGTGGTAAAATCAGCTATAACAACAATGATGAGAATAACTATCATAGATTAAGTAGACTCAAAATCTATTAATTTTAAAGGTAATTAAACAATAATGTATAAAATATGGTGTAGTCTAAATATTCTACGTTTTTAATGTTTTTCGAGCATATTTTCTGTCTTATTTGTTTGAAATTGGTTGGAAATCTTTAAATACATCTAAAATTACATATATATTAGTTATGGAAATTGCATAATTTGGGTGTCATGGGATATTTGAGGATGTTGAATATATTTATGGATTCAAAAACACAATTTAAACACATCCAAATTTGGATTTTACTTGAAACAGTAAAAAAATGTTTTTTAGAAAAATAACTAGCATAAATACACAAATTAATCCACGAATGGATATATATATATATATATATATATATATATATATCGCAATCTCCTTTACACACATATACCAAGAACTTAATACATAAACGGATAAGCTTTCCAAAGATACACTAGCACTACACCCCGGTTTAATGGAGGCAAGGGAGATCAAAGATGAGAAGATTGAAAACCACTTAGTTTGTCTATAGATCAAAATGTACAGAGTTGACACTTTTTGGTTTGGGATACAAGACCATACAGAACAATCTTTCATGAGAATGTATGTAAAGACTTTTTTATGTAAAGACAATTGTAAGTAATGACAAGGATGATAATTTTTGGAATCCTTGGATATCTATAATGTGAATCCCTCAGGGACAGTTTATGATCACTCTTTTTTTAGAGTGGTGGATATTTTCCTATATGTTGACCTTTATAAGTTATTTTGTGTCTTTTCAATATAAGTCATGTCTTTTCACTTTTCACAATTATTTTATATATACACACACACACAATTACATTGTGTTGACCTTTATAAGTCATTTTGTGTCTTTTCAATATAAGTCATGTCTTTTCACTTTTCACAATTATTTTTTATTTAATATTATTAATTTATGTTATATATAATTTTTTATATAATATTACCTTCCTCTTAAGGAAGATCTATCCTTAAAGCTTATTGAAGACACGGTTCTGATTTCTTGTGTGTAATGTCATCTCTCGATCTTTTGTGTTAGTAACTTTGACACTTGATGAAACGCAACGATATGAGATACAAATTCCTAAGAAAAATTGTTGCATCGTATGGGATGTGGTCCATCCAAAATCTATCTTAATCGGAGTTGATTATTGATCTCCTTGTTGAATAAATCTTCTTGTTTTTTTGCTTAGGTTGTAGATTTTGTGTTCTTTCGCTTTTGAAATCATAACTCATTTGTTTATGTTTATTTTGACCCTATCGTTGGTCAAAATGACATTTATAATCATGGTGTCAATAAGGAGTTCTTGTTGTTTGTTTTTCTATTGGATTGACTTCTTTTTAAACTGTGACGAGAATTGAATTTATATTTGTTTCTTCTTCCTCAACTTGAATTTGTTTTCTGGAGAGTCTAGATGCTTCCTTTTGGAGTTGCGCTAATTTGTTCTCTAATAGATTGTTAATACTTTGAATATTCTCAAACCCTTCGTCTTGCGGCTTTTGTCCTCTTATAAATTCTTGATTTATTCCTCTAGTTCTTGATTAAGATTTCTCAGATGATGGTTTCCTTCTTGCTTTTTTAGAATTCTTCCTTCGAGGTCTTCATTGGAATGTCCCATCTTCCGACTATTTTTTAGTTTCTTAATTTTCGCAAGTAATGTTTTGTTATGAGTTCTTAGTCAAAATAGTTCTTCAGTATTGCTTCCTAATTTGGCATTGATTTTCAAATTTCCAACTTGTGTGTCTTATTAGTGTCTTCATATTTATGTCGGATTTCTTTCTTATGTTGCTAATGTCGACATGTCTTTGATTCTTGACTTTCTAACTTCTTCCAGACTTGTGCCAATTTATTATCTTTGTCCATGACGAGCTAGTTTAAACGCTTTATTTCTAATTTGAGATTGTCATCGTTCCTATAAGGTGATTCTTCATTATTTTTTTACTTTTTTATTTTGTCTTCAAGATCTTGATTGCGATTTTTTAATCGAGATATTTCTTCATTCCTAGTTGATGACATGCTCTCAATATCTTAATTAGCTTTTTCCAACTTTTTATTTTGGTATTCTAAGCGATTCCAACAACATGCATTTGATCCTAATCAGAAGATGTAATTCTCAGATAAACCTTTCCAATGGGCTATCTAGCGCCCAAATCAAAGATCGTATGCAAAAGTTATGACCTTGGGAAGTTGATTGTTCAACTAAACATCTCGGGGTAGCAAGCTTTATGATAGTTCATCTTCTAGAGTTATGTTTTGGACATTTAGGGTTCTTTCCCTCATGCTTATTATAAATAGTCCCTTTCGGCCTCATTTTGTACTCAGCTTGACACGAATGAGCGTAGCATCCACATCTCTTCTCAAAGATAACTACCACCATTCTAGCTGCTTTATTGTATAGTATATTCTATTTCCACCATTTAATAGAATATGTGTTTATTGTATCCATGTTTTCCTTGTAATATGTCTATCTTTATGATTCTATATATGTTCTTTCATTTCGGTCTCACATAAATCTTGATCAGTGGTATCAGAGCAATTTTCTCTTTGATTGTTACTAGGTGCATGTCCCCAATGAGGTCAAGGTATAGAGAGTTGGGTCTCGAACTAGTTTCATATCACTCTCACTACCCTAAACAGCCTCCCATGGCAGAAGAAAAGAGAGACGACGAATCAAGAGATCATATCAAGTCGTTGCTCAAGGAAGCCCTCATGTGACAGAGGAACGAGAAGATGGGTGATTTCACTCATATCCTTTGACGAATGCTGGCAGCAATAGATGCACCTTCAACGAGAAACCTTTTCAGGGATGCAACTCCCTTCAAGGTATGAGTTAGCTTTGATATTCATTTATTTGAAGGCCATATCGATGTTGATGCCCTAAATAAGTGGTTGAATGTTCTAGAAAGGTATTTCTATGTCCACAATTTTTTTGACAGGGGAAATATCACCTTTGTGCTCCTCAAGTTCGTCCCCCATGTAAAAGGTTAGTGGGAAACTTATTGTTAGCAAACTCATCAAACGAGCCTCGAATGTTTGAGGCCAATCCCACTTGGGCCTCTTTTATAGATGTCATTAAGGAACGATATTACCTTGTGGGAAACTATGATGACCAGTTTACAAAATGGACCATTCTGTGTCAAGAGAGAGACCAGACGATGTCGTAGTACACCAACAACTTTCATACCTTGTGCACAAAGCTGGGTATCAAGGACTATGAATGGCACATGGTACTGAAATATCATAGTGGCCTACAATGGTACATACGAACAGAGATGGACTTCTTAGACATATCTTGGGAGTGACCTATCGATATGTTGTCAAAATCAAGGAGAAATTTCGGCAAAATAACAAGTGAGAATTTGGACATGTGAATCCACCATAGAAGCAAGGTAAGGGAAACCCTAGTCCATATAACATAGGACAGGAAAAGGAAAACCAACCCCCGCCACAAGCAAAGAAGGGTAATGAAAAGACAAAGAAAGACACTGGGAAGTGGGGCGAGTTCCACAAAATATCTTAGCACAACACCGATAAATGCCACTCAAAGTAGTCATTGGTAGTCGACTTTAAAGTTTCAGAATCCAATCCTAGTTTCGATTTTGATTCAGAACCTAATGTCACAGCCGCATACTAGGGAAAGCAGATCATTAATGCCGAACCCTATGTCATCGTTGCTACCACACAGATCTAACCAGAGGAACCTGAAGAGTAAGATGCAGAGGAGCGCCTCTTCCACTCACATATGTGGGTGAAGGGAATCCCACTACATTTTGTTATTGGCAATGGCAGCCAAAAGAACCTGATCTCAACATAAGTCATCAAGATATTGGAGCTTCTGACAACAACACACTGCAACATACAACATCGGTTGGCTAAGCCAAGGACGAGGTATCCATGTTAGTCAGCAATATCACCTACCATATGGCATCAATCCTTTCAAAGATGAGGTACTGTGTGATGTGGCCCCACTTGAAGTCTGTGATGTTATTTTAGGATAGACATATATGTGGAAGAATCATGTTGTATAGGAATCATGACCTCCCAGTGCCATTATCACTTTGGGAGGACAACTCTATTGGATACCAGAGACAGTTGCACCTGCCACAGTCTCACAAGGCATGAAGATAATCTCCCACATTGAGAAATTCTCCCTCTTTACAAATTCCTCTAAAGGAAAACATCATATCACATGTACCTCCACACCCTCTACATTGGGTCCCTCTACTCAGTAGAAACAAGAAGAACACAAAGTCATAGTTGCCTCATCTATCCGTGTACCTCTACAGTGCAAGGTCGCGCATTCAAGGTGCTCCTCTATAAAGAAATCATATAGACTAGTTCAAACCAAGGATAACACAACAACTAGAATTATTGAATAGCTCCAATGCACCCATCAACAACAATTACAACACACTCAGGAAGTCAAAGAAAGGCAACCTTTTCATTTCAACGAATGACGCATCAGGAGATCAACTAAACACACTGTTCGAGATATGATACATGATTTGACGAAATGGATACTATTGCTTCCTAAGGGGGAGGATTTATCCAAATGGAAATTGCGTCCACCCACCTATTCCACTAGCTCAAAACAATTATCCATTTTATCAAATTTCTTGTAATTTTTCTACAGTTTTGTGGGTCCCAAACTTTTGGTGTCATTTTGAGGTTGTAAATGATTTTTTTGGCGATTCAGGGGGATAAATGGTTATAAACAGAATGCATTTGACCCCAGTCAAAATATATAAATCTTAGATAGAACTTTCCAACGGGATATCGAGCACCCAAATTGGAGATCGTATGCAAAAGTTATGACCCCGAGAAGTTCACTGTTCAACTAGCCACCTTGGGCCACAAACTTTATGAGGTTAGTATTCTAGAGTTATGTCTTGGAATTTTAGGGTTCTCTCCCTCATGCTTATTAGAAATAGGCCCTTTCAGCCTCATTTTGTATTCAGCTTGGCACGAATGAGCGTAGCAGCCACATCTCTTCTCAGAGATAACTACCACCATTCTAGTTGTTTTATTGTACAGTTTGTTCTATTTCCACCATTTAATAGAATATGTGTTTACTATATCTTTGTTTTCCTTGCAATATGTCTTTGTTTATGATTCTATATATGTTCTTTCATTTCGTTCTCACATAAATATGGATCACTTGAAGAAGTAACCCAATGGTATATAACTTTTGAGTCCATGAGTAAGGCCTATAACTATGTTGTAGTGCACCTTAGAGTCACTAGCAAGATGATATATTTTTTCCTTTCGTCCCTTCATATTTTTCTCCATTTCTTCATGTTCAATTTACATTCTTTCCACATGATTGCTGTAGTAATCATGGATTGTTTCATGCCATCAAGTTTTCTTTACATTCTTTGAACATTTTTTTAATCTTCCAAAGATTGTTGCCTCCAACTATGTCTACTTGAAATGGAGAGACTGAGACAAAGTAGTAGCAATGAGGACCAAACTCTATTCTCACCCAACAATCAAAAGGAAATTGCCCAGTGACAATAAGAACAACAATAAAATAACACAATGGTCTTGTCACCTCAATTCCACTAACCAAAACCACTAAGAACAACAATGCAATAACACTAAGAACAACAATACAATAACATAATGGTCTTGTCACCTCAATTCCACTCGCCAAATGTAGCAGGGAATTACAAAGTAAGCACCCAAACCAAAAACACTAAGAACGACAATACAATAACACAATGGTCTTGTCACCTCAATTCCACTCACCAAATGTAGGAATTACAAAGTAAGCACCATTCCAACCTTAAAGTAGACAAAGAGTAGAATTAAAGCTTATCTTGACTTGAAATTGAAATCCATTGAATAATAGTTCCCTGAGGTTGAGCATTGGTAGGGTAGACCAAGTGCTCCTCATTTCCAAGACCATTCACCTCTTGGAGCAATGACATAAAATTTATCCCACCTAATTCTTTGAAAGCAATGTCTAAAACCATAAAAGAAGACATGCTCAAATCCAAGCGATAGAAGGATAAGGATCTAGAAGCACAAGGGAGTGCTTTGGGTCCCTCTCGTGATTTAATGTTGAAGAGGCTCATTGTCCTTCGCCCTTCTCAAGGAAGCCAAGTGTTATAAATTTTGTTGATGCCAAGATTGGTAGTGGTTACAAGTCTTAAAACTTGCTTAATGCTAACCATTCCATAATTAATGG
Organism: Pseudotsuga menziesii; assembly: GCA_001517045.1. Lineage (NCBI taxonomy): Eukaryota > Viridiplantae > Streptophyta > Pinopsida > Pinales > Pinaceae > Pseudotsuga > Pseudotsuga menziesii. Next base: position 109,444 of record LPNX010209732.1, on the reverse strand, counting down.
GACCACCTTTGATTAAGGGGTCCCCATTTTTAACAAGGATTCCCTTGTCAAGTGATACAACCACATTTGCAAATCGATCTGTGTCAATATTGTTAAATTGCTTGGTGGAAGAAATGAACCTCATCAATACTCTACAAATTCCACTTTACTCTTTCAAAGATCATACTTTGCACCTTCATTTCCTTAATTGTCCTCCTTTTGGCATGTTTGATGATCAAGAGAGAGTTCCCAAAGATCATGACCTACTAAAGACAATGTTCCTTAATGACTTTTGATCCTAAATATAAAGCATAGGATTCTGCCTGATTGTTGGAAGCTACATCTCGCCCTAAGAGAATGATAAAAATAAATTTCCATCAGGGTTTAAGAGAACTCGTTTTGCTCCCGCCATCCCTATATTAAAGATAAATCTTACTCTATGTTTGTCAAAAGAGTTTATCGAATTCTTCATTCTAGTGGCAAATTCTACATCTAATTTGGTAGGTCAATACAAACTTGCCTCTAAAAATATATTTTCGGCATATTCTATATTCACTTCACTAAATCAATTATGGAAAAGTAGTCATATATCATAGAACATCTCATTTACTTTTGACCAAATCCCTTCTTTTAATTAAATCTATTACAAATTAGGATAATTAACATAAATTCATATGAAACAACAATATCTAATATAAATATGTTTTAGTTCAATATTTTACGGAGCAGTGTATTTATTTTACGTTTTCATGTTTTCGACTTTATGGTGGGTTTTGGTCGAAATTTGGTAAATTTTTTTGGTAATGTTATATAAAAAATTATATAACATAACATAAATTAATAATTTTAAATATTAATATTAATACTTAATAATTACTTGGGTTTTGTGCATCTAACTCCTTTGCCTTTTTTTTTCAAACAAAATGAGTTTTTTCATCTACCATAACATACCGTCAATCATAGATTGAAGACTGATCGCAGCCTTGTCGATCTTGATCCAGCACGCAGATCGTGCATGTAGTCCCCAACGTTGGGTCAGAAGCAATTTGCTAGTGTGTGGTGCAACCTCTATTGCCTTATGCAGCTTGAACTTTGTGATCAGATTCGTAGCATGCTGAGTAGGTTTTGGGATCTACCAGGGAAATGATGGATCCAACCCCGGATCTGAGCCCGGAGGAGCGTCGAAGACTGTTAGATGATCAAGCTTTCAAGAATTTGGTGGCTACCACCTCTCCCCCACCTATGCTCATCCCGAAATCCAGCGATGTGAACTTCATGAAGCGAGCAACTGCTCCTAGGATCCAGGTCATGTCAATAGCTTCAAGACTAAAAGCCCTAGCTTTGAGTGAGAAAGGTATGATAGGTCAGTTCACAGGAATCTGGCCTTCGCTAAAGACTATGGAGGTATGGATAAATAAGAACTGAATGCCCTTGATATTTGCGGGGGTGCAACACTACTTATGTGGAAAGGGTTTCTTCTCCTTCTTATTTGAAAGCAAAGCTGACAAAGATCTTATCTTCAAGAGTGGTCCCTATTTCATGGGTCCTCATGGTTTATATCTAAACCGATGGATCCTATCATTCGATCCAAAAAAGGACGTGCCATTTGCGGTCCCGATCTGGGTCCGTCTCCCACATCTGCCCCTGCACTACTGGAATGATGAAACACTACAAGCAATAGGGAACTCTCTCAGCAATTACATTGACAAAGCGGAACCAAAGGGCTCTTTGTTTTCTAGTGCAAGGATTTGCGTTGACGTAGATCTGGAGAAAGGTTTTCCATATGTAGTAAACTTATTCATCGACGGATGGGAACACATGCAAAAAGTTGACTACGAGCAACTACTGTTTAAGTGCAAGAAGTTCCATGAGTATGGACACTTTGTTAAAAACCGTCCTAATGTGGTTCAAGAAATCTTGGCTGGAAACAATCAAAAAGGGGAAGAAAAACTCCTCCAGCAGCAAATGAGGTGTAGCTAAAGACCAGTAAGGAAAATCCCAAAGAAGCAGAAAAAATCTCAACCAACAACCAATTCAAGGCATTGCTTATGGAAGAAGGTGAAATTCCCCATTTGGAAATAATAACAGATGAAGTAGAAGAAGAAGAAGCCCATGCAACCATGAGTATCCCCCCTATGTATCCCAAAAGCGAAAGGATTGAAAATGCTCTGGAAGGGTCTACAACACTAGGGGGAACCTAGGTAGAGATGGTAAAAAATAGCAGAGTCACACCGCAAGGATACTCCCTAGAGCGGTCGCCTTCATAAGGATCACAGGAAACGCATGAAGTATCTTTGTAGCCAACCATAAGAGGAAGGAAGTCACAAAGATACCTAAGAGAGCAAGAAATGAAAAGAGAGATGGAGCTAGGGATGCAGAGAAGGCTTGAGGAAACGAAGCTTCTCCAGAACACTAAAAATCTAAGAGGGGCAAGAACATATGACAGATCCCGAGTAGGATCTCAAGCAGTTAAGAAATGTTGAAAAACATCTCTTGGAACTGCAGGCGTCTGGGAGGCCTAAACAAAGTAGAAGCAATAAAGCAGATAATCAAATTTGAGAATCCAGACATACTACTCCTCCAAGAGACAAAAATTCCAGACGTGGAGGCTATGGCACTTTCATGTCATTTCTAGAAAAACAGCAAATGTAAAGCCATAAGTTCCAAAGGAGCATCTGGGGGAATAGCCACCATTTTCTCGGGTCAATTCTTGGTCAAATCAATCAGGGAAAGCCATCATTGGATTTTGACATAAATTTAGGAAAAGGAGGACCTAACCCTGTTATACATCTGTAACGTATACGGACCAACACACTACAAGGACAAGACAACATTATGGGAAGATCTCAACAATATCAAGGAGATGCATGGGAAATATCTCCTCATCGCTGGGGAATTCAATACCACTAGGTCACAGTGTGAGAAGCGAGGAGGAACAAAGGTCAGGGACCCTTTGGGTGAGAAGATGGAGGACTTGATGGTGGATCTGGATCTGCTGGACATCCCATTGAGGAACAGGAAGTACACATGGAGCAATATAAGAACTGGAATTGGGAATGTAGCGGCAAGGCTAGACAAATTTCTGGTAAGCTCCACCTTCTTGCAGAAAGATCTCCCCCCTACCTCTCTTGCTCTCCCTTCAGAAGTGTCAGATCACAAACCATTAGCTCTGATTTTATCCCTTCCGGTCAATCTCGGGCCCATCCCCTTTAGATTCAACCCGATCTGGTTGCATTATGTCAAAATTATGGAGTTAATCCAAAGGGAGTGGAACCTCCAACACCTTGGATCCCCCAGTTACATTTGGGAGTCAAAACTTAGAACAGTGAAAGTTGCCTTAAATAAATGGGTGAAGGAAGACTTTGAGGAACCAAACAAGCAAAAAATCAATTTACAAAGGGAATTAGTAGCTATGCAATACATAATGGAAGTAGAAGAGGTGTCTCCAGAGCATCTGAAGCAGGAGAAAGAGCTAAATATCAGAATTCTAAAGGCTACAAGACAAATAGAAGAGGGATGGAGAATTAAATCTAGGAAGACATGGTTGAAGGGTGGAGACAACAATACTTAGTACGTTCACAAGCAAACCAAGGTGCAACAAAGTTACAATGCCATCAAGAAGATGAAGGATAATCAGGGAAACAGGATAAGATCTCAAGGATCATGCCTCATCACAGATTTGCAAGGAGGTTTCATAGTAGGATGCTAGATTATGGACAACATCATCATCGTTCAGGAATCAATACACTCCAGGGTGGAAAGGAAGCAACAAGGTATGGCCATTAAAATGGACATGGCAAATGCATTTTATAGGGTAAATCATTTTTTTCTCTTTGAAGTCATGTCTAAGTTTGGATATTCCAAAAGATTTGTAAGCTGGGTAAAAGCTTGTATAAGTAGGCCGTGGATCGCACCATTAGTAAATGGTAGACCCTCCAAATTCTTTCAGGCAACCAGGGGGCTTCGACAAGGCTGTCTGATGTCCCCATTTCTCTACCTCTTGGTGGTTGAAGCTATGAGCATAAAGCTATAGCTTTTGCAGGAGTCTAGAGATCTGAAAGGCTTGAAGATAGCCAGAGGAGTGAAAGCTTCCAACCATGCGCAGTTTGTTGATGTCACCATTCTGCTAGGAGGAGAATCTATCATAATTACATGGAGATTCAATTCAGTTCGGTCTACTTTCCTCAAAGCAACTGATGACAAAATAAATTCAACCAGGTCCAAAGTTTACGGCTGGAATTGCCCCCCGGCAACGCTGGCAAAGATAGCAAGGGCCCTTGGTTTTGAAGGAAATGCAACTTGGAATTCCTTCAATTACCTTGGGATCCCATTTTCAAAGGGAAAAAGGGTTGTTGACTGGAAAGGGATGATAGATCAGACCAAGAACAAAATCAACTCATGGGGGACAAGGTGGCTTAATCCGGTTGGAAAGCTCACCCTTATCAATTCCATCCTTTCTGCCTATCACATTGACTCTTACTTGATCTCTCTTGCTCCAAAAAAATTTATGAAAGACTTTGCAAGAGAAATCAGAAGATTTATGTGTCAAGGAGGCAAATCAGACAGCCTTAAAAATTTTCATTTGGTGAATTGGGAGATTGTCTGCAAACCAAAAGTCTATGGAGGAGATGGAATACGGGATCCAAGCAAAATGAACTTTGCTCTCGGAACTAAAATTCTCTAGAGGATGGTAACTGGAAAAGGAGCGTGGTGGAAAGAAGTGCTACAAAAAAATATCTGACAGGCACCAGAAAGAGATGTCTCGACAACATTTGCATGGACACGAAAGGCTCATTGATTTGGGAGTTGTGTAAAAATGTTGCAAACATCATAACAAATAAGTTGAAATGGATTCCAGGTAACGACAAGGCTATCAAAATTTGGACAGATCACTGTGCATTTGTTTCACCCGTCATTTTAATGCAGGTGTTTCCAAATTTAATGCAAAGATTGAAAGGTATGAATATCCACACATTGTTCGATCTCTAAGACCGAGCGAGTAATAAGAGGTGGTATGGGTGGCTCGATCTGGAGATCAACCATCTCAATGCTGATTACATTGCTCTCATCATGGTTATTCCAACACCAGTCCATTGCACGCTGAAGGATGAACGATGTTGGGGCAAAACAGGGTGTTATTCTGTGAAGGCAGGTTACAGAGAAGTGGATGTGAACTACAACAACAACAACAATGACATGAAATTGAAGAAGATTTAGAATAAGGACGGTCTGCCCAAAATCAACGTGTTCTTCTGGATACTCACCCACCGCAAAACTATAACAACATACAATATAAGAAAAATAGGAATGGAAGGCCTGCTAAGATGTATTCTCTGCAAAGAGTCTGAGGAATCTTTAGAACACCTTTTTTTTTAGTGTAAATTCTCCAGGGAGGTGTGGAACCAAGCCTACAAGGATCTGCAATTCGAATTGACATCACCAACAAATTGGGATGATATCTTTGCTGGCTGTAAGGATTACTACCAAGGATCACTCCTTAACAAACCAGACTTTGTGAGGGCTTGGGAAGCTCTTCCAAGATATATATGCTGGAATATTTGGAGAGCGAGAAATAAAGAGATCTTCGAGGGGGGAAAAACTGTCCAGGTAAAGTTGCGGCAGCTACAAAAGCGCTTTGGGTGGAAGTCTAATGCATGAAGGGAATTCACAACATCAACAAGGAGTCATTGACTGTAGAAGAAAGAGATTGGGCCTCTGAATTGCTAGTTCGCCCGCCACATCTACCATGGGATCAACCCAATTTTTTTTTTCAATTTTACAATCTTCGCAAATAAAAATGAATTCAAAAGAATTCAAATGCTGGTGGAAGAATTTGAGCTGTAACTATTTATTCTTTGATGGTTCCTCAAAAGGCAATCTAGGGATGGCAGGAGCGAGGGGAGTCTATTTCAATTCTAAAGGAATCAAGTTGAAAGAGTACGCTTAGGGAATCAGCAGGAAGACTAACAATGGGGCAGAATGGTTAGCTTGAATAAAAGGACCGTAGCTTGCAAGGAAAGAAGGCATTGAGGAACTGGTGGTTTTTGGAGACTCATGCATTGTTATTGGAGAAGTAAGGCAACTGGTAAGGAATCAAAAGAGCCCAGTCACCAAGACTCATCATCTTTTAAAATTCATGGTAAATGATTATAAAGTCATCAAATTCCTTCACGTATTGAGAGAAAATAACAAACAAGCAGATAGTATGGCTAATAAGGGAGTGGATCTAGAGTGTGGAAACCTGTTATGTGATCAGCAGGATTATGAGAGAAACTGGATCTCTTTATAGTGAACCCTTCCTTCTCATCCTTTGAATGTTTTGCTTTTGTATCCTCCTTCTTGGGCAGTTTATAAGGAGTTTCAACACTCGTAGAATAGAAAATGGTGATGAAAAAAATAGAATGGAAAAGGAAGCACAAGGAGGCATGGACTTGGTCTTCCTCTGGGAGCAGTCGATGTCCAGTATATTGTAATATTTAATTACTCATTTTTTTATAAAAAGTTCCTCAACCGTTTATGTTAAAAAAAATATATTAGTACTTAATAATTGTTGAATAAGAAATAATTAATTAAAAAAATATGAAAAATCAAAAGACATGACTTCTATTGAAAAGATGCAAAATGGCTTATAAAGCCCAAGGCAATGTAATTGTAAATAGGTATCTTATTAAATATATATATATATATATATATATATATATATATATGCTATTATTTATCCATCCATGGATTACTTGGCGTTTTATGCTGGTTATTTTTGTAAGAAACCACTTTTTACTGTTTCATTGGTATCAGAGTCGCGTTTTGGTCTAACCCTTGGCCAAAATCTTAGATATTGTCTGGTCACCGTCAGGGTTTCTCTGAGCTTTGAAGTCTTTGACCTTAATCCCACATGCCTCCTCTATCCCCTTCTACACTTCACCTTCTCATTCCATCGGTCCAACTCGCAACCACAGCTTCACGCCCATCCTTCAGTGTTTCCCCTACCCCCAACATGCTGCTCGTGGCCACTCTATCACTTCACTGCACGTATTCTTTGTTTATGCCCACCTTTTCTACCATCTGCTACACTCGCAATATCCACTCCCACTTCCACTTTGTGCCATCAGCTTGTTGCTGCCCTCTACGGACTTCTCCTCCTCCTCCACTGTTCCACCTCCCCATCCACCTTTCCAGTCTAGCTCACTTGCTCCCTCCATTGTGCATCCCCTCCTCTTCTAGCTGCGTGTTCCTCACCAATCCTCCTAGCCACTGTCAGCCCATCCCTTCTACCTTACACTACCCACTCCCTCCTCCATGTTCCCTTCCACCTTCATGCTCCAGCTCGCCCACCCTATTTGCTCCAGCTCGTTGCTCTCCCCAATTGCAAAGCGCCCCATACCTTCTCCTATGTGCTCCTTTATACAGCTCCCACTGCCAATGCCTCTTTGAAATTTTTTGTAACCCTAACCTGGTTTCAGTTTCAATTCACTTCATATGGTTTAATGCCCAAACCCCAATATGCATGTTCATAAAAATTAAAAAAATCCAGCTTGAAAACATGAAACACATGAGATAATTTCAACTTTTTGTAAACTCATAAATTTATGGCAGCCCTACCTTTTCCTACTAAGAAAGATATTTCAGGCAACACACATGAAATTTAAGACTCAGTATTCTTGACCAATTTGGTATAGGATAAAACCCCGATGGGAAAACCTGTTATTTAGAGAGAATTTTATTTTCAGGCAAATTTTACAAATTTAAAACAACAGTACTCAACTCAGCATTTCATCCTTGAAATGCATGCCAAACACTCATTATACATCCTACAGAAAATTCCAGAAATATCACGTCCAAATCTGTGCCTACTCATAACAGTACGACCCGCACGTGTGGCCTCGATTTTTGTGCAAATCAACGATCTGTTGTCTTGAAATTCATGTTGAACAGTCTGTTATACTTTCCTTGAAATACGTTCTCACTTGTCTTAGTTTATATATTGTTGTATGGATCCATACTTTACTAATTGCTCCTCAGTTTTTGTGCAATAAATACATATGTACGGCTGCCTTATAATTTCTACCGCCTGTTGGTTTACTTCTCTTGAAAATTGTTCCCTTCTCTGATTTTCCTACTCCTTAGGATTTGTGCAAGGGTTTCTCTCTCTTAGTTCTCTCTTTCTCTTCTCCTCTCCAAAATTTCTCTCTTTGGAATGTGAACAATGAATTAGGTTGAGCATTTCCCTAGCCTTTTGTTTGAGCAACCACCATCTCAAAAATCAATGGCCAAGATCAAAAGAACTTAAGATGAGATATAGTGCCAAGATCAAATATCACTTTTCTCATTAAAAAACATTTATGACTTTTTAAAATTTAATGTGAGACATTAATTACACACCAACCTTTTTAATCTCATTGAAGTCACAAATAACCTTTATAACTCAACTTCATTTTATAAGGTGAACTTTATAAACATAAAGTCAATCTCACTTTATAAAAATAATAGTGACCTCAATTAAAGTGTCCTTGTCCACCCCAAGGCACAAATGAATGGACAAACACTTCCTTGGTAAAATTTCAACACTCCCTCTTACTGAGGAAGGTGTTATTCACCACCTCCATCTTGTCTCTGAAATGAATATGCTTCCCTCTTCCCAAAGACTTCGTGAGAATGTCTGCTACATGCTCAACAATATAAATGCACTGCAACTCTACATCTCCTCTCTGAGCATAGTCTTTGATGAAGTGATATATGATCTCAATATTGTTGTTTGATCTGTCATAAAACACCAGATTCTTAGAGAGCACGATGCAACTCTGATTATCACAATGAATAATAGTAGGCCTCAGCTCCTGACCAAATAAGTCTACCATCAACTTGTGAATCCACAATTCCTCGCAACTAGCCTGATTGGATTTTATGTACTCAGCCTTCGCAAAACTCAAATCAACAGACTTTTGCTTCCAACTGAACCACGACACAACTATCGAGCCCAAACTGAAACAACAACTGAAATTGCTCTTCCAGTCCAAAGCACTTCCTGCCCAATTTGAATCTATGAAACCAAACAAGCCCACTTCACATGACCTCCTGTAGTTCAGACCATAGTCTACTGTCCCTGCAAGGTATCTCAAAATGTGTTTTGCGCTTGTCTAGTGCACTCTCCCGGGCTCCACCATTAACTGAGTGAGAGTGTTCACTGCAAAACTCATATTTGGTCTGGTGTTGACCAGATACATAAATGGACCAATAAGCTGACGATACAAAGTAGGATCCACCAACTCTCCCTCAGAGGCATGAAGCTTCTTCCAGTTGGTGATCATGGGTGTGGACATGGACCTGCACTCTTCCATTTGAAATATCTTCAAAACATCTGCAAAATATTTTCCTTGTCTAGGGAAAACATGTCCATCCTCCTCCCATAACTACATGCCCAAGTAATAATGCATCAACCCAAGGTCTGTCATCTCAAAATCTGAAGCAATATCTTTCTTGCATGCCTCAATCAGGTGCTCTCCTCATGTAATGAATAAGTCATCAACATATAGCAAAAGAATGAGTAGGTCACCTCCAACCACAATGAAGTATAGGTTGGGATCGACCCGACTCTTTTGAAACCCAATCAAAATCATATATGAATCAATCCCCGAGTACCAAGCCCGAGGGGCTTGATTTAGACCATACAAGACCTTTTTCAGCCTACACAAATGAGACTCCCTCTCGTGAATCTCAAATCCCTATGGCTGCTCCAGATATACCTCCTCCTCTAGAAGACCATTGAGGAAATCAGTCTTCACATCCATCTTTGCAACAATGGAGATCACTGCTTCGATCGAAGACAATCTATCAACAAGCACAAAGGTCTCATCATAATCAACTCCCTCTACCAGTGAGAACCCATGCGCTACAAACCAATATTTGTACTTCTCGATGCTTCCATTTACAACATTCTTGATTTTATAGAGCCACTTGAAAGTCACAACTAAATTCCCCTATGGTCTTCGAACAACCTCCCACACATCATTCTTTATGATGGAATTGTACTCTTCCATCTTGGCATCTCTCCAAACTTGATAATCGGATGCCTCCTCATAAGTAGTAGGCTAGGACTCATGCAAGCTGGTCACTTGTGCCATGTATCTGGAAAATATCTTTGGTGCCCCACTCTCTCTAACCTCCCTCCTAGGTGGCCCCACAAAATCCCCTGCTTCCTTCCCAAGATCCTTAAGCTAACCTAGTTTCCTCTTCTTGGAAGTAGCATCCTGTGGCAGACCCTCCTCTACATCCTCGTCAAACGAATGTCTCCCTGAAGAAGTACTTGTGGTATGAGATCCTACACCTGGTGAGCCTGACCCTGGACCATGTTTGCCTGAATCAAATGAAGTGAAACCTGTATACCTGTAATCCAAGAACCTGTCCATATACTAGTAGTCCCTATAGACTGTATCCCTAAAATTGGTGAACCAAGAACCAATGATCGAGTCACCCCTGAGATCTGTGACCTTATGCCTCGACTCACTAAACTCTGTGATGTTATCACCTGTGGAGTAGTAACCTGTTGCTCCTCAATCTGAGACTCCTGAGATCTCTTAAAGGCTCACTCATCCTCGAATCTCACCTCCCTCCTCACTACAAATTTCCTCTCTACAAGAAGGTATATGTGATAAGCCTTTAAAATCTCATCATATCCAACAAAGATACCCCTCTGTTTAGTAGCCTCCAACTTTGTCCTCTTCTCCGAAGAGACATGTGAATATGTAAGGCATTTGGAAATGCGGAAGTGGCCTTTCTTAGGTTTCTTCCTGGTAAGCATCTCTAGAGTTTTGCACCCCAAAACACAGTGCAGACTCATGTTTTGTACAAAAACAACTATAGTACATGCCTTATCCCATAGGAAGAAAGGAATACTCTGATAATGCAACATGGCTCTACCTGCACCCAATATGGCATGATTCTTCCTTCTGCCACTCCATTTTGTTGTGGAGTGTAGGGAATTTTCAACTACCTCCTCATGCCGTCCTGTCTACAAAAATTGTTGAATGCTTTGGAGGTATACTCAACCCCATTTTCTAATCTGAGCACCTTAATCTTCTTTCATGTCTAGTTCTCTACAAGAGCTTTGAACTCTTGGAACCGAAGCAAGACCTCCTTTGTCTTATTGCTTCTCAAAAAGTAGATCCAGGTCTTCTTGGAATAATCATCGATGAACATGATGTAGTACTCAAAACCTGTCAAGGAAATAGATGAAATGGGACTACATAAGTCTAAATAAATCAAATCAAGCACTCCTTTTGATATGTTGTCACTGCTCGGAAAGCAGTCTTGGTTTACTTTCCCAAAGCACACCCTATGCATACACCACTCTGCTATGTGCTAAAATATGGTAAACCTGTAGTCATGTCTCTCAACATCCTCAAAGTTGAATGATGAAGGTGGTCCATCCTCTTCTACCATCACTGACACAACTCACTGCTGCTTTGTGTGTGTGCCACTGCATGATGTGGCTAGAAGAGAAGCTTGTATAGTTTATTGCATCTAACTCCAATCACATATCAATCGGATGGACCCTTTTCTTTGGGAAAGATGTACACTTTCCAATCTAGGACATATATGTCAAGGCCTCTTTCCTCAATTGTGGAAACTGAAACAACATTCTTCTTCAGCCGAAGGACATACAAGACATCCCATAATATCATGGGCTCCATGGACTCCCTATCAAAGCAGACTGTCCCATGCCCAACTGCTCTCACCACTGTATCATCACCAATTACAACCTCCAAATCCAATCATGTCTGTGAAATCTTAGTGAACATGTCTCGAACACCCTTAATATGACTTCAAGCTCCACTGTTAATGTACCATGTGGAGGGAGTAATGGAAGCACTCACTGAATTTCCCATGATCATAGAATGCTATGCATGGTCCTCCATATCATTGCAGGTGATGGATGGTGCGCTCTCTCTACAAATGTCAGCAAAGAGATAAAACTCACTCTCAAATCTAGCAGCATACTCATCAATCTCTGATGAAGCTATTGTATTATGTTTCTTCTTGTTGTTGTTTGGTCTTTGTCCAACTTGATGCCCAAACTTCTGACAAGAAAAACATTTCACTTTGCTCATGTACTTCTTTTCGCCATCCTGCTGCTTTGTTCCACCTTTGGAACCCTTCTTGAAATTCTTCTTCTTATCCTTCACTACTAATGCCACATTCTCCTCATCCTCCTTGATGTGAGATGTACCTCCCTGTACATATTCCCTACCGGTCTCCTCCTGTATGAAATCATCCAAAAGACAATCCCATGTAGGCATGTGCTCACGAGCAACAACAGACTCAACAAAAACAGACAATAGCTTTATCATGCCATTTAGTGGCGTGCGAACCAACTCTACATCCAACACCCTCTCTCCCACTACTTCAAGCTCATATTGGACCTATGTAATATTAGTAACATATGAGACCATGTTCTACCCCTTGTTTATGCTAATGCTCTTCATTTTCTCCCTTAACACCATCTTTCGGTTTTCATTGGAACTTGGGTAAAGGTTTGTCAAAGCAGTCCACATTTGATAAGCATAATATTTCCCATAAATATGTGGTATAATATGGTCTTTAATGGCATCTAGTATATTCTTTTTGCTTTTATGTCATGTTTATCAAATGCGTCCTTATCAGCTGCAACTGTAGGAACTGTGACATGATGAGCAATAATATTGTTCCTATGTCCCATAGTTCATTTTGCTGCAATATCAAAACAATTCTAGCCTTCCATAGGATAAAATTAATTGCCCCATCCAACATGTCTTCTAGCCTAAGTCTAGTAGCCATCATAGTAAATCAATCCAAGAGCATGTTGCTTCTCAAACCACTTAGTCCTCCAAATTTGAAATTTATTTTCAGAGTTTAATTTTCAGCCTTCAACACAACTCTAATACTATGAATTTTTTTGTAACCTCAACCCGGTGTCAGTTTTAGTTCATTGCATATGGTTTAATGCCCAAACCCCAATATGCATGTTCATAAAAATTGAAAATTTTCAACTTGAAAACATAAAACACGTGAGATAATTTCAAATTTTTGTAAACTTTAAAATTTATGCAGCCCTACGTTTTCCTTCTTAGAAAAATATTTCAGCCAACACACATGAAATTTAAGACTCAATATTTTTGACCAATTTGGTTCAAGATAAAAATCCGAATGGAAAACATGTTCTTTAGGGAGAGATTTTTATTTTCAGGCAAATTTTGCAAATTTAAAACAACAATACTTATCTCAACATTTCATCCTTCAAATGCATGTTAAACACTCGTTGTACGGTCTATAGAAATTTCCAGAAATATCACCTCGAAATCTGTTCCCACTGGCAACAGTACTACCCACACGTGCAGCCTCACTTTCTATGCATATTAATGATCTGTTGTCTTGAAATTTGTGTTGTACGATATGCTGTACTTTCCTCGAAAACTATGCCCACTTGCCTCGATTTCTATGATGTTGTATGGATCCGTACTGTACGAACTACTCCTCGATTTATGTGCAACAAATGTAGTTGTACGACTACCTTGGAATTTGTGCCACATGTTGGTTTACTTCTCTTGAAAATCATGCCCTTCTCTAATTTTCCTCCTCCTTCAGATTTGTGCAAGGGTTTCTCTCTCTCACTTCTCTCTTGTTCTTCTCCTCTCAAAAAATTATCTCTATGGAATGTGAACAATGAATTAGGATGAGCCTTTCCCTAGCCTTTTTGTTTGAGCAACCACCATCTCAAAAATCAATGGCCAAGATTAATATTTAATGTGAGACATTAATTACACACCTACCTTTTAAATCTCATTAAAGTCACAAATAATGTTTATAACTCAACTTCATTTTATATAGTGACTTTATAAACATAAAGTCAATCCCATTTTATAAAAATGCCAAGGACCACAATTAAAGTGTCCTTGTCTACCCCAAGGCAGAAATGAATGGACAAACAGTTCCTTGGTAAAATTTCAACACTCTCCACTATGCTGCTCACTCACGCTGCATCCGCACTCCAAGCCTGCACCCCGTCCACGCCATGTCCATCATCACTGCTCGCACTTCCCACTCCTCCAAATTTTCTTTAATTACCACGCCGCGCTCTCCCCATCGTTGCTCCTGCATGCTCATTCCCGTCACACCTTACCTAGGGATAAAACCCAAATTTTAAGCAATCAGTTTTTATATATATAATAATATATTATTATTATAATCCATTAACTATCAAACTCTATAATAATATATTATTTTAATAATAATAATAATAATTATAGTTATTATTTTGGAAATAATAATTCTTTTGGAATTAAAAAATAAGGCAAGGAAAGGTGAAAAAGTCAAAGAAGTAGTCAAGTCAAAAAAGACCAAGTCAAAGAAACTGTTGAAAGAGCGGAAATCAAATCTCGGAAGCTATTGAAGAAGTCATTAAAGCCAATTATGGATTCCATATTTAAATCCAAATTTTGTGGTAAGTGTCCTTATTGCGAAATGGAATTCCAATATTCGACATTTTTTAAAGAATTGCAATTGCTCCTGTCCAATATGTGGTAAATATATTATCATAAAAGACGATTATGGTAATTCACAATTGCAATCACAGAGATTGGAAAGCGAATTAGGATACTACAAGGAAAACAATAAAAAACTACAATTTGAGAGAAGTAAGTGGAGCATTCTTGATCAGATGACAGAATTGCCAAAAAACGTCGTTTAGGGACTTAAAACAGCCCTGGAAGTTTTGGACCCGCAAAACCATAGAAAATTTACTAGAAAATTACCAAAATGAACAACTGTTTAGAGCCGGTGGAATAGGTGGGTGGCCACCAATTTCCATCTGAACCATCAAGGTTGAACATAAGTATGAAAATTGGTTAAATCTTTCGTCATATTCTAGTGCAATCATGAAAATTATCATTGTAATAAATGAACATCAAAAGTAATCACATGTCCTTTTGGTTTTGGTTGTACAAAACTCTCGATATCAAATTGCACATCTAGAAGCAAAAAAATTGTCAAAGAAAACTCTCAAAGCCACTGTAAATTGTCTCTTTTTTTCAAATCGAGAAGAGGCAACAATATATACTAGAAGGTTGCAAAACTTATTAACATCATGTCACTTCTATAAAAAAAAATACAAGTAAAATTGAAAAATGTCTCTTATAGACCGAACACGTATTTTATTCTAAATGTTAAATTAAACAATACAAGCATGTAAATCTATTTGATAACAACAAGCGTGGAATATTTCAGTGTTGAAACATCATGTGAAATCATAAGCAAGTATTTGTTCACAACATAGCACACGTATGCCAAATAGGACCCAATGGCAAACAAGATTACACACAAAACCAAACATAAATTTCCAATTGAATAGAAGATGACATATATAATCTAAACACACAAGTCAAAATACCAAGAAATAAATATAGTTTGTTATCACTATGCAGAAAACATGTATTGAACAAGTTTATCGTTGAAAAAAACATAGCATTACAATGGATTGTGGCATCCTTACAATGTTCTTTTAGTCAAAATCTATAGGCAATGGAGTCTATTATGCAAAATTCACCTAGAACATTTTTATGTATCAATAGTCCAGTTCTGTGTATCACTGGTCCAATTGGGTTTGACAAATATGCCACATTTCCAAAGACATGAATTAACCAACATCGACAATAGTAGGACCATCCATCTCTTCAAGGCAGGGTACCATTCCAAGTTGTTCCACTAGATTCTATAAGGAAAGGTGATTTAGAGAGTCCCATGTGAATAGAAACACTATGTACAAAATGAAGTAAAAGCTACCTTGCTCAACTATCGGGATAAAGTTCAACTTCCCAAGTCTCAAGATACGATTAAACCCCAATCAAAATCCAAATATTTATTGCATAGCAAACATGTCAATTCCTTTGAATCCTTTTATACAACTAAAACATAGCTTCTCATGCCTATCATTATTGGTAATTATGTTCTTGGATCTCGCTTCTATGAGGAGATATAAAACAACTAAATCTCATTATAAATGAAACTGGCACAAACAAATGGGAGATTTGAGTAAAATCCATTTGGTGAAATTGGATAACCAATGTCCATATCAGTACATATAGAAAAGGAAACCACAAAACAATGAAAAGTGAAATGAACTTGCCACTATTGAAACCCCAAAGATGTTGCTTCAGTATCTACACATCAATATGATTGCATGAATTTAACTTTTATATCAATAGAATGTTTACTTCTAAGTTGAAGACATTGTTCAAGTATTCAAACACATAAAACAATGAAAAGTGAAATGAATTTGCCACTAGTAGAATCCAAAAGATGGTCCTTCACTCACTATACAATAATATGATTAATTGAATTTGACTTTTATATTAATAGAAAGTTTACTTCCAAGTTTAAGACATTGCTAAGGTACTCTAGCAACATGTCCATAAGTTTGTTCCTATACCTTACATAAATAAACTTGTCCACCTTCATAGAGTCCATGGAGGGATCCCTCTTTTTGTTATCAATGAGATTGACAAGCATCTATTGGGCATGTATGATATGCTCCAGTGAACCATCTGATTTCCTTCATAAACCCCAAAGGACTGCATATACTTCTCGATTGAGCCAATGTAGATGTCGAGACTAACCAGGATGTCCATGTGTCTGCAAAAATCAACATATTGTAAATAAATATATTGTTATAGAGACATAGTAGAGTTACTAAAAAACAATAACATAAATGATTGTTATCTCAAGGAGTTTGATACTAATTGGCATGTAACAAAACCAAGGTTAAAGTGATTTCAATTTGATGCTTAATGTTACATAAAAAAACCAAGGTTAAAGATGGATCTCTACAGGATCATGGATATGAAAAATCAATACAAAGACTTTGTACATGAACCTGGTCTTGTAGAAATTTAATGTATCCCATGGCTTCAAGAAGAAAAGATGTTGTATTGGTTTGAAAAATCAACATTAGGGCCATGAAATAAAACCTTCCATGATACAAATAGCTTCATATATGGCTATCGGGTAGGTAATTTTTTTCCTTGAAATAAACTATCCAAAGCTAAATGAATTACAATTTTTTCGAAGATGCGAGATTTCACCTTTCCAAACGGCAAGGTTGTAATGCATTCACCTAGTAGATTTAAAGAAAGTTGTGAGTAGAAGCCTCTTTCCTTTATCAAAATTAAATTTAAGGAATGCACGGTATGGGAATCGAGCTTGTAACCTTCATTGTAGTGTTCGCAACAACTTTTATTCTAGTTTTCTTGAAATCCTTATTGTAAATCCAACTTGATCCTTTCTTCTCTTTTGCTAGTAGTGCACTCTCCACCTTCATCAACCTGCAGAAGCATAAAAAAACATAAATATAGAGGCACCTTAAAATGCAAGACAAAATGAAGAAAGCAAATATACAATGGCTACTTACAACATTTTTTTGCAAATTATTATTTCTTGAAGAAATAGAAGGAGAACTCGAGGGGCTGCCTCCAGACTTCTGTAGTTGGATGACAACTGATTTAATGCTTAGTCTTGTGTGATCCATGACCAAGTTGTTCATAAAACTATGGAACGTGAGGATATTTGATGACTAAAAAACCGCAGGAGCCTTAAGAATACCGGGAAGTTGTATAGACAAAATTGACACTTTGCTGGAGGTTGGAAATCCTTCAAGTTCGAGGTGCAATGAGTCTAGTGGCAAGTTGTTGGAAGGATCCATAAACCTAGTGAAAGAGACACAAGGAAATGTTTGCGGAGATATGTTTCTTCTTGCAGGAATCAAATGATAGTATTGAATGAACAAAGTGCATATCACATGTTTCTTTTTGCAAGAGACATTATACTATTGCATGAATAGAGGACATATAACATGGCGTAGTAATTCCATTATGCATTGGATTTGAATTCAACGTACATTCAACATACAAAAATTAACATATAATGAAACAAGTGTCAGTTAAAACCCCACACCTATTTTCGAAGCTAAGCTCATCTCTTTTGAACCAACACTAATTTAGATAAATATAAAATTACATAAATAAACCTACAACTTATGATATTAGATTTAGAAATTAAAAAATATTTCACTTTGTACTAATCAACTAATAAAACACAAAGAACACTCTATATCCCACATAAACATAACACTAGCATTTGCACCAAGAGGTGCAAAGAAACGCCGAGAGGGTAAAAATATTGTGTCTTTCTGCAACTAAACCTTTTTGACTTACCTTAGGAGACTGGAAATTACTATTTAATAATTCTTATATTTGAGATTTTACCTCAAGACATTTATGACTAAATTTGATTTTCAGAATAAATTTTAACTTGTTTTCCAAGCTGTGCGGAAATGCATTTTTTGGATGTTTGTTGAAGTTTGTTTTATGTTTGGATCACCAAATCTTATAATTTTCAACTAGGAATGGTCCTTTCTCGAATTGCGATTTCCGATTTCGGTTTTGTTAAAATGGTATGGTGTTTCCCCAATTTTCGATTTCCGATTGTTCGCTTAGGATATCGTCGAGATTGCTTTCGATTTATTTGTATCTACTTTGTCGTTTCCAAAGTATCGGAAATCAAAACTTTCACTTTAGGTAAAATTGAAGGTCTCGTTCTCGATTTTGGATACGTCGAATATTGGAAACTGGGTTTCTCTGTTTTCCTAATTTTCGATTTCTGATATTCCAAATATCGGAAACCGGAAACATGACTCTTTATTCGACTTGAATTTTGTTTCTCGATTGCCGATTCACGATTCCGCAAATCGAAAATGAAAAGTAAATTTTGTCAATTTCCGTTTATGCATACGAAATTAGGATTAATTTCTGTTTCTGATTTTTGTTTTTGGCCGCTTGAGTTGGATTTTTCAAGGTTCGAGTTTAGGATTAATTTTTACCATTGTTACTGATGCTTTTTCACTTTGCTCAGGGTTTTTTTACAGTGCATATCCTCTGTGTCACAACGCTTGGAGTTGTAACTTTCTGAGCATTTCCACCTGTAAGTTTTCACCCTGTGATTGTTTTTGCTGGTAAATTTGAACTTAGGTTGTTTTTAGACATGGTTGCTAAAATTCAATCAGAGAAGGCATCCACCACAACCAGGAATACCAGATCTAAAATGACTCTTCAAGAGTAGAAAAACAAAGATCCCAATGGCGGTGTTTTCACTGACACCAGTGGTTATGTGTCTGAGAGCTCATATATAGAATGGTCCAGAATTTATGCTATTTTTGAAAATGATGACTTTTGCTGAGTTGATCATGACCAACCTGCATACCTACGGATAGGCAATTCTTAGCTCCATTGCATTGCTGCCAGACCCCCATTTATGCCTTACACGGACCCCGTTAAGTGGGAATTGGACCACGTAGACCCTAAGCAATGAATATTTCATGATATCCATAATGTCGTTATTGCTTCATTTTATCCAAATGTTTTTTCTATGGCTTATGCTTTTCCAACCCCCAAGCAGCTTCTCTTGTCGAAATTTTTCGATTAAAGTCATGCCAAATTCAATTATGAACAAGTGGTGAAATCTTGCCTGGAAGACCCAAAACTTGACATTCTTGTTTCACCTCCAGCATATCTAGTTTCTTGGTTCAGAGAACCCTTTTCCTTGTTGTGCGCTAGGTGTTGCAGGTTATATGGTTTACCAAATCGTTCCTCATTCAAAGTGCAGTGGGTTCCTATGGTGAACCATATCCTGCTTACAAGTCATTCCTTCAACTGGGTGCATATTCTGTCGTTTAATTTGCGTGAGGAAATTGAAAAATATGAGAAAACCCCCAAGAATCGTAAACCATATTTCTATATGTTAGGGTTTGTAATGGTTGCATTATGTGTGTGGACTTCTTTCCCAACCCTAAATTGGAAATGGACCGACCAATCTCCACCGGTTCATATATATTGCACTGATATGTGGGATGACAATTCTATCCCTCACGTTTATGAACTCTGTGACCTATGTCTCGGGTCAATGTACTACAATATTTTTAAAGTTGATGCTCTTGCATTCTCTAAAAGTGCTAGGGAACTCATTTCAATGTTTGGCGACTGGTATGTAGGAGAATATTTCTCTTACATAAGGATTTGGGGCAGTAATATAGTCCACTTACTTCCTAGAATAGTTATAGACCAAATTGTGCTTCAAGAATTCGCGTATCAGACTATTATTGATGGGGTTTTACCCAAGTTGACCAAACAGAAGAAGAAGGTCTGGCTGAAATTTCCTGTGAATCTTGGAAACTTTACGCTACAAAGTCCTGCTCATGCATATTTGGTGGGCAAGGAGATTTCTGTTATGAACTTGGGGGAGGCATTCAAAAGAATGCATGACCTAGTGGCATATTTGGTTGATCTCTTTGCTCATGAGCACGTGAAATTTCAATACGTTCATGAAAATGATCTCGATGATTCCATGTTTCGAGGAGCTACCAATTTTCAAGAGGCAATCGGTAAAATTACTGATCCAGAGACCAAGTCACATCTTTACCGGTATCAAAAGGATCTTAAGACAAAAATTGTTTGAGAAAGAGGAGATAAACTAAAAATAAAACAAGTTCTTGAAAAGGAGAAGATAGAACAAGAAGCAAGAGAGGATGCAACAAGTTCTCGTGTTGCTCTTGTTGCTCAACCCAAGGACAAAGGAAAGCATGTCCTTGAAGGATCATCTAGTTGTTGTATTGGCATGATGGAAGATACACTGCAGAAAGGGGCAGGACAAGCTCTCACTGAAGCAGGTTCTGAACAGGCTCAACTGGTAGAAGCACCGACAAAAGAAAATCTCAAGCCTTCGATCTCAATTGGCAAGAAAGAGAAGACTCATGTCCAAGATGCTTCTGCATAGAAGGTAATCTCTTTATCTTCATCTCAGATTGATATTGATGATACGAATGTGGAACAAGACCCTGAGGTTGTTATAACTACCGTTCTGTCATCCATGCCGAATATGCAAACCTTTCCTAGTATGTTGGGTTCATCATCTTCCTAGCATTATTTTTCCGAGGTAAATTTGTCATCACTAATGAGATATACTATTAGCATGCCCACTTTTTCAGTTAATTCACTTTTTGATACTTGTCCTACATCACCAATTCCCCAGATGTTTGAGGACGACATTCCTTCTGTCTCTATGAGTCTTTCTCAAAAGGAAGATTTGCCTATGTCTAATCCTTTTACATCACTCACCTTTTCCTCTGCTTCAAGTCCTATGGATATTCCCCCCCTCAGCATAGACATTCCTATAAACCAAATGCAAATTTGATTCCTTGGTTACCATCCACCACGAGATCAATTCATCTTTAGAAGTGATAGCAGATTTTGGAGAATATGCAGTGGTATCCATGGGAAAATACTATTGGAGTAAAAAGGATAAAAGGGGAGGCAAGAAAGCCAGACAAGTCTCAAGAAAACATGTTCCTGCCCTTGGTCAGGTCATTTGGAAGGCAGATGCAATTGATATTCAACAAGGGGTAGCGGACATAGTAGCTGCCATGGGAGTTTCACTGGAGCTAATTTTAACTCTGTTTCACAATTAAGTTTGGATTTTGGTGAAAAGAGAAGGAATTGCAGAAGTTGAAACATGACTCAGTAGAAGCAAAAAAGAGGAATGAACAAGAAGTTCTCCAATTGAAACGAGAACATGAAGACAAAGTGGAGCAATGGAAGATAAAAGCTAAAGAACTGAAGCACCATCTTGAGAATGCAGAGGTTGTGAATCAGCAACAAGTAGAGAAAATTGCTCTTGTCAATCAACAACTGAAAGATGCTCATCTAGCCTTGAAATCCTCGTCTTTTCTAGATCTAACACCTGAGGATTTCAAACAAGTATTATGTAAAGTAAACGAAGAGTTCCGACAGGTTGTGATAGATTTGTATACTTCTTTTGATACGATGCAAGGGTTGTATGAAAAGTTTAGCAAGCATTTTGAAACTGTTGAGGATCACCATGATTGGATAAGAAAAGCATATGCTGCTTTAGAGCAAGTAAGAGGTTGGCAAAAGCATATTAAGGAAAGACCTGATGGCTTTCCAATATTAGATAGGTTACAGCTCAAAACAACTGAAGTTGCCATTGAGACATGGGAGGGTATCTGCGATTCAGTTGAAGGTTTAATCATTGCAAGACAAATGGTTTGTGAACAAAGGTGGTCAAATTCAAAGAATTTTCTAACCTATTTGAGTTTTCCTATTTTGGATCTTATCAATGAGGCACCTTCGCACCAATTTCATTTGGAACAAATGGAAAAGGAGTTTGATGATTCGAAAGAGTTGATCCAACAAATCAGTTAGCTGACGGTGGAAGAAATTGAGAAATGGATGAAAGCTCCCCATGCTTCAATAGTTCGGATACAAGTGTTCATTAAACAATGGAAGAAAATGAGAGAGGAGGAGATTTCCTCCAAAATTTGCAAGACTGAAATTCAATTGAGGAATGCTCATTTTCAGGAAGTCGATGACATTTTGGAGCTATTTGGCAAGTGGTGTTCCACCCTTATGCAAACCTAGAAACTATTATCGTAACTTTGTAACCTTATTCAAAGACAAATAGACATTGTGTTATTGGGTACTTGCAATTTGTGTGTTTTTAACACTTTGGATATTGTTCTTTGCAATTTTATTTGTTAAGTTGCTCTAAAGTAAGTTGAAAGAATTAATCTTGATTTGCATGTTTGCACATTAATTGTTTGTTTTGTTTTATCTATTATATCTTGCAGTAGTTCTATCTTGAAATCATGACTCATTCTGTTTAAGTGTCCTTATACAGTTAGTTAGTAGTAATTTGTGTTATAGTAGTAGTTATTGCTTTCAGTTTATTTTAAGTGAAAAGTGGAAGTCGGGAAGAAACAAATTAAGTGTCCGATTTCCAATTTTCGACATTTCGGATTTCGAAAATTGTATGTTCATTTTTTCAGGTAACCTTACACATGTTGCAATGTCTTGGTTTTCAAGATGCCAAATGTCGCGAATCAAAATCGGGAACACAACAAATTATTTTAACAAAAACTTGAGTATGTGTTTTCCGATATCTGAATTATCGGGAATCGGAAATCGTAGATAACTCAAATAACCTTAAGAAAAAGTTGAATTTCTAGTTCTCGATATTTAATTTTGGAAATTGCATATCATGTTTCGAAAATCGGAAATAAATATTATAAAATAAATATAATCATAATATATATAATGTTTTTTAATTTGTTTATATATATTGGAAAATATATGATTTTATTCTATTTAGAGAAATGAGTTAAAAAGTCATTTAAAATTTAATCATTTTAAAGAATGATAATTTTTAACTTATACAGTAAATTTCTAAGAAACAATTGTTTGTAATTGTATTGGGTTTATATTTTTCTTTAGCATGGTGTAAGAGTTTATAGACTGAATAATAACAATGATTTCCGATTCCCCTCTTACGAAGTTACATAACTAACGTTAACATGGATTCTCGAAATTGTATTCTCACATTTTCAGCTAATTTTACATGTGTCGGAATGTCTTTGTTTTCGAGATCGGAAATATGGCGAATCAGAAGTGGGAAGCCATCAAACTATTTCAATAAGAACTTGAGTATCCAATTTCCCATATTGGAATTATCCGGGTTGGGAAATTGCGCATACGGTAAATAACCCTAACAAGAATTGGAATTTCCCGTTCTCAATACCCAATTTTGGAAATCGGGCATCGTGTTCAAAAATGGGAAATAAATATTTTTTTTATAACAGAAACTATAAAGGGTTTTAATAAAACAAGCTGTGCACAACCATTCAGTACAGATGTAGCATAACAAAGTGTTCATGCAGATCAAAATTGCTGCACAAAAAGCTTATCCGAGGAATTTTCCAAAAAACTTCACACAGAGTTTTTCCAAAACAGCTAATGCCATGGGTAGTGTATACCCGTATATACTGATTACATAGTAAAAGATAGTAAAACATTTAACCATAATTAAAAGAAAACTGATTAAGGATTGCCTCTGAAATTCCTGGGCTGAACTACAGACTCTTCCTCCATTGGATGCTCAGCTGCTGCAGTGTTTCCATTCACCCTGCTACTCTGGTTCATGGTAATTAGACACTGGAGATCTTCCTGAATCCTGTCAACTTTTCCCATTATCTCTCTAAGGTTGCTCTCATTATCATCAATCCTTGCGTCGTGATTGCTGATCTGTACAGAGGTGTAGCTCACCGTTTCCCCTATGCTCTTAATCTCCCGCGCAATTTCTTTGTTGTCCATTATCCCAATTGCTAGCATTTCATACAGATGCCTAAGGTTCTTTTTTACATCCATTATTCCTGCACTTTCACCAGCTTGAGACATTCTTCCCGCTCCTGGAGAGATATCTATACGTGCAAAATTACTGTGTAAGGCACGAACAGAGCCAACGAGGACACAAGCCTGGTTCTCGACCGAGAGACCACTTAAAATGTAACTGAGCGCTATGAGCTCCTGCTGTAGATAGGAACCTTGCCTTTCTTTCCAGACCAAAGTGCCCACAGCACCTTCCTTCCACCCCGTGCAATGGCAACCCAAGACTGTGCTTCTCACCAAATTACCAGAATGTGCTTCAGGCGTAAGAGTTGTACCAGAGCCAAGGTTTGAATTCCACAACGCGGAGAGGGAGCTGCAAGAGCAAGTGGAGAAGGCTGCGAGAGCAAGCCTTTCCTTCACGAAGGATCGGGTGAGAGGGAGTGCTTCCCATGGGATATCCTACAGCCACCCTTCTCCAACACCTGCAACAACATTTAGAAGAACTCGCGCAACCTCATGAGAAGCAGAGCCGAGAGAGGGAGCAGAATGAA
Source organism: Pseudotsuga menziesii (assembly GCA_001517045.1). Classification (NCBI taxonomy): domain Eukaryota; kingdom Viridiplantae; phylum Streptophyta; class Pinopsida; order Pinales; family Pinaceae; genus Pseudotsuga; species Pseudotsuga menziesii. The sequence continues at coordinate 84,660 of LPNX010209732.1, read as the reverse complement.
TTTGCATGTTGCTGTGGGGAGAAGACATACCGTAATAGTCGAGGGGACTAGGAGCATGCGAGGAGGAGTGGCATTTAACCCAAGACCAGTGAGCCATTAATCCAACAAAAACTGAGAGAGGTTATACCACGCGGCGGAGGGAGGAGGGAAGACAGGACAACGGAGTAAATGGGAGGAACCGTTGGGAAGCACCGTGGAATGGAGGCCAGCTGTTGGGAGGTAATGCAAGGCGATGGGAGAGGGGGAGTTTGGAAGGATAAGGGAAAGGGGAATAGGATTGAAAAGGGGGCGAAGAGTGAGGGGGAAGGAGGGATAAGGGATAGGGGATAAGGAAGGGGGAGGGAAGAAGAGAAAAGGAGGAGGAGAAGGGGTGCCTTTAGGGCTTCTTTTGAAGTGAGGGAGGGATAGAAATAACAATGAGATAAGCCGCATAATTTGAAATCGCAGTGGAAGCTTCCGACAAAACATTAAGGGATGAATTTGAAGATAGGAGGGTTTCTGTTCTGACTATAATGGCCTTGTGGAAGAGAGGCTCCCATGTTAGCCAGAGCGTCTGCTGCAGAATTATTGTGGCAAAGGATGTGGAATGTCTTATAGGGTTTAGACATGAGAAGCTTGTCTTTGTCAAACAGGTGGCGACAATTGACTGATCCAGAGGGGTATTCATTGATCAGTTTGTAGATGACATGTTTTGAGTCTCCGAATATCATTACCTTCCGGAGTTTTTTAGTGTTTAAGAGATGTAGACCCTGATGAAGTGCCAACCACTCAGCTTCATTGTTTGTTCTAGTTCCTAGTCCCCACGTGAAGGTTTGTTCTACTTGTCCTCTGGGATCCAGGAGGATCCCCCTCGCTCCTGCCACCCCCAAAATGGGAAATAAATATTATAAAATAAAAAAAATCATAATATATATAATGCGTTTTTAATTTGTTTATATATTATTGGAAATTATATGATTTTATTTAATTTAGAGATATGAGATAAAAAGTCATGAAAATTTAATAATTTTAAAGAATAATAATTTTTAATTTACACAGTAAATTTCTAAGAAACAATTTTTTGTAATTGTATTGCATTTACATTTTTCTTATGGTATATGAAGTTTATAGATTGAATAATAGCAATTCTTTCTATTAATAAACATGAAGTTTAACCTTGGATGTAGATGACGAGAGTCAAATTGGCAAGGATGGAATGGACATGGCTATTGTGGCAGAACCATGCTGTACTTGTCATCTGATCACATTGCCACCTATTCTACAGTCATTACACATTAATGAAGCGGGTCTTACTGTCTAGGCTGGCCAACTTGATCATCAGTTGAGTTTTAATGCTGGGATTACAGTTGATTCGGTAGTCACGTCCATCATGAAGAGTGGCGCTTCCACTGCTACAACAAGTTCAATTCATGAGTTTAGGTACAACACAGTGATGATTAAATTTTCTGGTTATTATATCTCGTGATTGGGAAGGACCCAAGAAGGCAACATCCAGTTGATCAGTCAAATAGACATTGTGAAAAAGGAGTTCATTGTGTTTGTTGGTATTATTTCTGCGTAACTTATTTCTCCGCCAAGTTTATAACAATTTTTGTATATGCGCGATGGCTGGTATGGCTAATCCTCTTTGTCCCTTTCCATTTCATTCGAGACGACATTAATTAGTCACTGTCAGCAAAGTTCTGTTAGTATGTATCGGCTTCAATGGAGGACACCATCGCTACTCAACTAAGCCACGATTTGACCCGGTTGTCATTTCGTTATCTCGTTACAGTGCAATTTGGCTTGGTGAGGGACTGAAAGTGGCACAACAATATTTTCTCTCCATTAATGGATTTCATGCCTTGAGTTGGTTTTAGCGTGGTTATGAGCCTTTCTCCCTCATTTCATTAAACTATTTCTTGGCTGGTTGCTCGGGTCTTGAGGCACTTTTGTTTTTTCCAGATTTTGTTGCAAAAATTGTTGTGTATGCCTTTGCTGGGTTTTGTTCTGCATCTGAAACATCATACTATGTCCAATCAGCGTGGCACATCTCATCGTTCTACGAGTGGTCGCGTTCGTTTGCAATGAGCGACACAGGTGACAAAGGTAGATGGTTATAACAATGAAATTTCTCTGCAAGTTCAGTCAATAATAGTTGACTGGGAAACCAGTCTTGTAAATGAGAACCTTGCTCATGATACTGATGGTGGTAGCCTGAATCACTATTGGATCGTAAAAAATATGATGGGAACCCTCATGGAGGAAATGCTTGCTAGATGGAACCATACGAAGTTGGCAATTTCACAGGCTATGACCAAAATGGTGGAATTAGATATGGTCATAATGCAAAGAGATGTTATGGCCATTTGGAAAAAATTAGCCCAGGGATTTGACTCCTTGGGTGATGGAGGTAGCGGCAGTGTCTCTATGGCTCCATCTACTTCAATGAATGTCGACCCTACCATGCCTGCTGCATCTATAGTGCCTATTCGGATTTCGACTACGATTAGTCATCTTTCCAAACGAGCTTGTGAATCTGATGCTTATGTGGGGAAAGTGGATGCTTCTGTGGAGAAAGTGGATGCTTCTATGGGGAAAGCGGCTATCCTGGCCCTGAAGCCTAGTCTACCATATTCAAATGAGGAATTCTTTGGGCCTTGTCCTATAGTTGAGGAAATGCAAGACATGCAGGACCCTGATGTCACTATCAGTGGTGCTAATCCATGAGCTTGTTTTTGTTTTGTTTTTGTCTATTTGGCTTCCTTTTGTTTGCATTTAAGTTTATGCTCCTTTTTAGTTTTCGAGGTCTCTTGATAAACATTCCTTCAGAGTAATTTTGTACGTAGCCCCCCATGTATCACATGGGTTATTGTGGCTCTTATGAATATCTCTGTAATTTTGTTTAAACTTTACTAAGGCAGCAAATTCCATTTTCTATATGGTTTTTATGCTCTTTACACTACAACTGTAGAGTTTTATGATTTTAACAAATTAGGGTGGTTGTTAGAACACTGTTTTCACTTGACCAGAATTCTCGATATTCTGTAATTTTTTTGTATAGTTTATTTTTATGTTTTTAACAAAAACAGTTAATTTTATTGAAAGAAGGAATGCGATCTTTTTTGACAATAGCCAATCAACCTAATTACAAAGACCATAGGAACCAAATTCAGAACAAAGCATTATTGAGACCTCATACAGTCAAATTGAATACAACTACTTGAAGTTACGGAATTGTATGGAATTGACTGGGTTCACCATTGATACTAAGAAATCCTTGATGAAGGAGACAAGCTTTGTTAGCTAGTGCATCGACATCTTTATTTAAGTCCCGAAGAATGTGAAAAGAGCCCGACTTATCAAAATATTTCAGAGTTCTCCTGATTCTCTGTAGAACTATATTCAAAGCAGTATTATTGAGGATATCAGTTGAATTTAGAACTTTAATCAATAGTTCTGAGTCACCAAGAATTTTGACTGATTTGAAACCTTTCTCTTTAGCCAGCTTACTTGCCAAGAGAAGGCTGTAGAATTCATCCTGATTGTTAGACAATATTCCCATCCCCCATCTATCCCCCCCATCTATACCTGTAAGAGAACAATCTGTTCGGGGAGAATACCAAACCCCCAGCACTAGAGACCCCAGGGTTCCCTTTAGAAGCACCGTAAAAAAAAATAACAGGTGAAGTGGAACTCTTCCAAAAAGAATTGAAGACTATCTTATCAGCACGAATTTTCCAAGGATGGATGCTGACAGGATTGACATAAGGAAAGGAATCCACTAGCTGAGCATCTAAATGTAGAGAGCATGGCAAAGAGGACAATAGATGTCCAATTAATTCAGAAAACAACGACAAGGAATTGAAGGCTGTGATCTGGGGATTTAGCTTCTGCTCATTAAAAACGTAATTATTCCTTGAAATCCACAGAGACCACCACGTGAGTTTTAATATTGAATGCCAATGTTTGTGTAATACTGCAGAATTAGACTTTGAAGGCCGCCGATCATGCCATGAAATGTAAAATTCATTAACAGAGTGAATCTTGTGTAATACCATTGCCCAAACATTCCTAGAGAAATCGCAGTCAATGAACTGTCTCAAATGCTTCAGGAGGAAGGATAGCCAAATAGTTTTCCATATTGTTGGAGAAAAACATGAAATGTTGGCTGATTGAAGAGATTTGAAACCCTTAGCTACTAAATAAGAGCCATCAAAGCCCCAACCCCAGCTATCTTTTTGGGAGATATGAACAGGGGCGAGGCCAAATAGAAGAGAGAACAACTCTGATTTTTGGAAGTTAAGATGAACTAGAAATTCTGGGAGAGTCCAACCTGACCAGTGTCCATCACTATCCCAATTGCAAATATATACCACTCGTAACCATCCTTTATTTTTCTCCCAATTCATAGTTTCTGAAAGCTAAGTGACAGAAGAAAGGGGAGGTTTCCCACTTGACAAACCTAGGAAAGCCCAAGAAAGATGATATTTGAAGAAATGCTGAGTGTTCTATATTCCATCCGTATACAACAATTTTTTTACTGTTAATCAAAGCTCTAGAGATTTGACAGAATTTTTGGAGGATAACATTGAAATCACGAGCAATTTTCATAGAAGCCCCTCCTAGGAGAAGAGAGTCATCAGCGAAAAGTGCATGGTTTATTGGATCCACACCCCTAGCAATCTTTATGCCAGGAAGATACCCAGCTTCCTTTTCAACAATGAGTTTTCTGCTGAGGGATTCAACCATCAAGATGTATAGGAAGGGAGACAATGAACAACCTTGACGGAGACCTCTGGAGGCTTTGAAGAATTCAGAGGGTCTACCATTGACTAATGGAGCAATCCAAGGCTTGTCTGGGCATGCTTTGATCAAGTTTACGAATTCAGAACAAAATCCAAATGAACTTAGAACATCATAAATAAAGGGTAACTTAACTTGGTCCAAGGCATTCTTCATGTCCAACTTAATTAACATACCTTTCTCTTTCCTCTAGAAGCTTGAATGAAGAGCTTCTTGCACTTGGATTACATTATCTACTAGGTGCCTGCCTTTAACGAATCCACCCTGAAGAAGAGAGATCAGCTTACCTAATAGGATCTTAAGTCAGCAAGAAGTTTGGCCAGAATCTTATATGAAGCGTTGCATAGTGAAATAGGTCGAAACTTATCGAAGGAAGAATGGTTGAACTCCTTTGGGATAAGGGCAAGAAAAGTAGAGTTGGTTCCCCCTCCCACTTTTTCTTTTATCTGAAAGGCAGAAACCATACGGAGAAGATCAAATTTAATAATGGGCCAGTAGACTTGGTAGAAATGAATGGTAAAACTATTTGGCCTTGGGGCTTTATCAGACTCCATGGCCCAGATGATATTTACCAATTCCTTTTCCAAGAAAGGTTTCATTAGTTCATAATTATCTACACTGGTGACAAGAGTAGGAACATTTTCTAGAAACTTAGAAGACACTTCCTCATCATAGAGACCATCATCTTCAAATAATACTTGAAAATGTCTGTTAGCTTCCTACTTGAGAAGATCTTGACCTGTTATGGTAACCCCTTCAGCGTTAGAAATTTCAGAAATGTGATTTTGTGAAAGCCTGGCCCTACACTGATGATGGAAAAATGAAGTATTCATATCGTCAGCCTTCAGCCAGAGACTTCGAGACTTCAGTCTTAAATGTTCCTCTTCCTGCCTGAACACTAGAGATGTTTTTTGCTAGGCAATTTGTTCAAGAGCAAGATTGGAGGTGGTAATTTTACTATTTTCCAGACCAATTTGGAATGCTGACAACTCAGCCACTCTTTCCTTTTTGATGCATGTTGGAGTAGAGAGAGGGGATTTAATCCATAACTTCAACGCAATTTTAGTTTGTATTAGCTTTTGTTCCCAGACAAAATTGGGAGAACCAACAACATATTTAGACCAGGCCTAGGATACAGTATCCATAAACCCAACACGCTCGATCCAGAGAGGGAAAAAACAGAACAGGATTGTCCCAAGTGCCTCTTCATTTTCAATCAGCAAAGAGATGGGATGGTGGTCAGACATAAGATTTGGTAATATTTTAGAAGAAATGATATTTTTACCATCCAACATGGAACTATGAACAAGGAATCGATCTAACCTCGCTGAGATGCTTGCAACACCCACTCTATGGTTGGACCAAGTAAAATGCCCAAGCTTGGGTTTAAAATCAATCAAGTCCCATACTTGAATTATTTCTTCTACAATGTCGTGCAGATGATCCTTGCCTCTCAGTCCTCCTTTTTTTTCATTCGGAGATAGCGTAATGTTGAGATCTCCAGCAAAAATTACATTGTCCAGAGAATTGAGCTCTAAGAAGTCTGATAATGAACTCGAACATTCTTTTTTTTCAATATAATTAACTGGAACATAGAGATTAAAGAGAGAAAAAGAGTTCTTACTAGATAGATGATAAAGTTCTGTAAAAATCCAATGCTGTGGGGTGAACCAATTTTTTAACTGGAAGTTCTCTTCACACCAAAGAGTTGCTAATCCCCCACAGGATCCTCTAGCAATGATAGCTTTTCCATTATTCAGTTTCCATTTTTTTATTGATGAGAAGGAGAGCTTCCTCCTCAATTTTGGTCTCTTGGAGCAATAAGATTTCAGAAGAATCCATTTTCAATAAATCTCTGATGGCTTCAGCTTTGAGAGGATTCCCCAATCCCCTATAGTTCCAAGAGGTAATCAACATTACTTACCCAAGGGAGAGGGAGTAATTTGTCCCTTAGGGGGCCTGTTTCTCTTGTTTCGACCGTATGACATTTCGATGGTAGGTTGGATTCCTTCGGTCTTAAGCCTCTCAGCCTCTTCTTCCCGGACTTCCTTCTTAGTCTTCCTCCCTGTCTTTTTGGATAACAATTTAGTAGAATCTTCATCGGAAGATCCAGAGATGCCAGCTTGTTTCTCCCTAGTAATGTCTACATAAGAGGGAGGGGAGAAAGCATCGGGAAGAGGAGAATGAGGGGGAGCTTCATCCCTGGGAGGATCCAGATTTGAAGGGCCAGTTTGATCTTTTGTAACTATATTTTCCTCAACTTCCAACTCAGGCCCATCAAGTTGATGTATTTCACCTTCCTCCAGGACAGCTTCAGGAGCACTGAGGGAAGAAAAGTGATTGAGAGAAGCTATGGGGGTAAAAAAATGAGAAGAAGGTTTCCCAGCAGCAGAATCACCAACCAAAGATTTACTTTCTTTACCTTTATTCCTAGGACCCTGATTGAATTTGCCATTTTTTTGGACTTGAGTCTAGTGATCTTCTTTCTCTTTTACAGGTTCCACTTCTGATTTTTTTTTACAATTTCTAGTAAAATGCCCATAACCATGGAAAAATATACATTTAAACGGGATTTGTTCATAATCCAATTCCTGAATATAAGACCAATCTACAACTAATAACTTAATTGCTTCAAGCAAGCCAATCTCAAGGTCAATTTCTACACATATTCGTGCACAAGAAAATTGATCTTTACTTTCTGCCCTATCTATGTATTTTCCAAGCTTGTTCCCGATGGTTTCCATGGATTCAACATTCCAACAATGCAAAGGGAGGTGCAGGATTCTTACCCAAACAACGACATCAGACGAGACATCTTGCATAGGGTCGAAATCAAGGGACCACTTGTTTAAGTAAATCCCCTGAAGGCCCATGAAGTATGGACCATTTCGAAAGATTAGATCTCGGTCTTCTGTAGAATCGAAAACAAAAACAAAGAAGCCTCTTCCTACAAAATGAATTCGGATACCGTTAGAGACTAAGGGCCTCCAATTCTGTTGCACCCAACCCTTAATAACCTTAGAAGAAGGCCAAAGACCAGTGAATTGACTGATGAGCCCATGGGCCTCTAGATTTAAAGTCGAATGGCAGATCCGATCAGCTGGGAGCTCAACCATAGGGATATCAACTTTCTTGACAAATTTCTGGGAAGCCCCCCCAGTCCAATTGCCACAAGAAGCGATCAGCCTCTTGAAAGCTTCTAATTTAGGAGGGAGAGGCAACAAAGGGACCATGCCAGAGTCCATGAGGTCTGGCCACCGTAAACAGAGCTCCAAAACCAAAGGACCGTGCAAAAGCAAAAATTATGACCAAAGACTCCACCGATCCAAGGACCAAGAACTGTCGATCCACACAGGCCAGCAAAGGCTGAATTCTGTCAAAGAGAGGAGAAGAACTGAACACACAAGCCCATACACCACTCTAAGGACCAGATCCCAGGACACTCCAGGATCACCAAAAAGGGCCTCCATAACAAGGTAAGAAGAAGAAGAACTCCACGAGCCTTCAGAATTGAACAAAGAATTCAATCCGAATGCCTTTAGAATGCAGCGAGTCCAACTAGTAAAGATCCCTGCAGGCTTTGAAAACCAAAGAACCAAGACAATGCATGTCCAACTCCTCTAAGACTCCATCAACTTCATAATAGACACAACAACAAGAACCTCCAAATGACTTGGTAGATTCTTGATCTAGCTCGATTCAACAACCAAACACACCACGCTAGCAAAGAGGGCGACAACAAAAAGCTTCAAGAAGTTGGAAGGAGTCCAGGCTCCACAAAACCAGAAAGCCAGGCAGCCACATTGATAAAAAAAATTGAAAAAACTTTTGTATAGTTTATTAATAGCAATGTAGGCTTACAAAAAAATAATAATATGAAGTTTAAAGATCTAATATATCTAAATATATTATTTCTCTTAATAAACCTAAAGTTTAAAGATGTATTATACGTATATAGCTTGATTTGGGTATATGAAATTTATTTAAAGAACCAATGACAATTATTTATGTTAATAAATATGAAGTTAGAAAATGATTCGACATCAAGATGATTGAATGCATTTATTGTTCATTTATTTTAAAACATTGTTTAATAAGATTTTTTTGAAAGCCGAAATTGGAAAATAAGATAGGCTCCAATTGGAGAGATAGATTTACCATAAACATTTGTGGCAAAGAGAAAAGAATATGAATAGAAAAAATATAACTTGAAACACCTAACGATTTTAACAAAATTGAAGTTTTTCGATTTTTTGTACCCGGAGGTCGAAAATCGTAAATAGGAACTTCGACATTTTTTTATTTGAAAAAACAAAACTTCCGATATTGGAAATGTCGCAACCTGGAAATTAGGGAATAAAAAATTGGAACATAGGGCGTTTCTTGTTAGAAAACATAGGACATAGGATTTCCAGAATTCGAAATGTTGGGAATCGGAAATTGGGCAATCACAAATTGGAAAATCGGGTTTTCTTTAATGCAAAACATAGGATTTGCAGAATGTGAAATGCCGAAAATGGGAATTTGGGAAAATGGGAAATCAATGGATAAAATGTGTTGATTTATATATTGACTTTCCATTACAATCTTGACATATGAAATGTACATTGAAAAAATGTATTTATTTAATTTACATACTATTTTATTACATCTCATAAATGGTTATTGATTCCTAATACTAATTTGTCAATTAGTATTACCTCACGCATTAAACCAAGTGAACTTAGTCAACTCATCATGTATTCGGTTTCGAATCTCTACTACTAGTTGAATCTCTAGAACTCATAAATGGTTATTGATTCCTAATACCATTTTTTCAATTAGTATTACCTCACGCATTAAACCAAGTGAACTCAGTCAACTCATCATGTATTCGGTTTCAGATGGCCTTCACAAGCATGAGCTACTACTTGCGGTTATATATAGTGATCTTGTAGAAAATGGACAACCAAAAGAAGGAACTATAATCAAAATTACCCAATGTTCATGTAACATTATACATAATGTAACATACGTTTAATTTCTTCGTTCTTTTTCTCTCAATCAGTTTCACATTGTTGATGCATCCAATGTTTTTCTCTTCCATTAATTTCTAACATACTTCATCTCATAGGACTATGGAATTGGTTGCACTCGAGGTTGTCACAGTGGATGCAACAATTATTGGAGATCCTGCACCTTACCACTTACCTGTACCTTCTCCTCCGGAGAGTAGTTCCTCTGTTCTAGTCAACACTAGCTCAATAAATGAAAACCCTTGCTTCGCTGGATCGACTATCCCATTCACATCGCTCTCCTCTTCTAGCAATGTTTGGAACATTCAAGGCCGAGTTACTGCAAGACAAACATACATGAATATGGCAACCAACAAGGGCATGGAAAAGTGTTTGGATTTGACCTTGTTAATGCTTCGCACGATGAAATACATATATATGGATTCAATGAATTGGCACTCTCTTTGTATGACCAAATACAAATAGGAATAGTGTACATGGTATCAAATGGCACATATTTAAACACAATTATTTTAAAAAGTCTTAACTTGTTATTTATGGAAATTGTGAAAGTTGTTAAATTGTTTAGGCTAAACATTTTTAAATGAAAAATTACAACTGCACTTAAAAAAAAGTATTTCAATGCGTATCGAAATTGTGTATTTTGCATGGCATTGTTTGGAAAGTGGACAAAAATAAATTTGCAAAGAAGAACATTACCGGAAGTTGAAAAGCACGAAATGTTAAATACAAACATGTAAATTCCAATTTCCAATTATCTCTTTGCGATTTATTCAAATCGAAAAGTGAAAGTCGGCAGGAAAGAAATTAAGAATCCAGAATCTGACATTTTGGAATTGGGAAATACCTGTTTCGGAGTCCAGAATCCGACATTTTTGTTTCCACCAATTCTTATTTGTGAATAACATTTCCATTATTTTATAATATCACATTGGATTATTTCATTTAAAAACCTCACTGCTACACTGTTATTATATATAAATCTATGAACAACAAGATTTATATATCCGACGACGCTGCTAGAAGTAAAGGTTTAAGATAAATGAAAATGTAATTTTGCTCGTTGATGTTAGACAAAAGTTCTTTATACACAATGACAATGTTGGACAAGCTAAAAAAGAACAAAATGCATCAATAATCAATATTTTCATAATACAAGGGAGATAGCAAACAAGAGATGAAATGACAAAATGTGAAATTGCTCATTCCTTGATATTCCAAATCGTTACGTTTTGCTAGCTAAATTTGAAATCGTCGTAAAGGTGGAACCATTTCCATACGTTTTGGTAGCTAAATTTGCAATCGTCGTAAAGTTGAAAAGCTTACAGGTTTGAAGAATGCTTTAGCAAAATGTTGGAGATTATATTCTCTAGTCTTGCATTTACAATCAAATTCAGTCTGAAAGACTTGAACCTGACCTCCTCCTCATTATGATCATCCGAAAGGAGCCATGGGGGAAAGATGGTGAGTTGGGGAATTTGGGTGTAGAGAAATCTCCATATGTGAGAAAGAACAAAGCATTTGATAGCCTGTTTAAAAAGATATAGCATACTACCATATCTAGAAGCCTCAAGAATAAACCTGTTTCACTTTCGTTAATCATGATGATGGAAGACAATTGAGAAGAAGGGTAAATAAATAATGATAGCTTATGTAAGTCACAACAAGTAGAGAAATAGAAGGCAATGCCTAATCTTCACCAATCCCATGTCTCTCCAGAGACTGTAGGCCCTTCGATGGAAGTAGGACTCCCAACTTATCTTCCCATCTCTTCCCATTTCAGGCTTTGATATCACCATGCTGTGATTTTTTTCTTCGATAGCCATGAGAGGGGAAATAATGACACTTACAAGTGCAATTTTTGTGCACATAAAAAACCATAAATGAGGTCCAAATGATATTTGCCTTAGTAGGAGGCTCTATTTATTGACTAAATCTTACGAAATGTTATTATGACTTCACGATTTTCATGATGTAGTATATATCTATAACTTGGGATTAATGTGATATGTATATAATTCCTTCATCTCTTGGAGTACGTGAAAGGTCACTTAAACGTACTGAAATATATTGGATTTGAAATATTTGTTGTTTGCAGCGCGTGATAATGATTTTCACTTAATGATTAAGAAAGAGAAGATTAGTATAGGGTTTATACGCAGTATGGTACGGAAGCATGGGTACTCAAAATAAGAAAATATGCATACGATCATAAGAAGGGATCGATGAGGTGACAAATGTCGAGTTTGCACAATATGAGATGACTTAAGGCTGATAACAAGTGAGAGTGATGGTCACTTTTGTGATTAATATGATGATGTTATGGCAGAAAGGGGCGGCGTTATGACGACGTTGTGATAACAACTGAGGGTGACAGTCACCTCTGTGATTAATATGATGACGTTATGGCAAAAAGGGGTGGCGTTATCATGACGTTAAGATATTCCAGTACATTTAAGTGATTTTTTGCGCCATCCAAGACATGAGGGAATTATATACAGATCACATTAA